>MU216699.1:249987-260829 GCA_018584345.1 Thuja plicata | reverse complement strand
ATGAAAGGTATAAGTTCTCTGGCAGGAGCATGAATAAGGTTTCCATGTGTCTGGCATTTAAGACATGCTTTTGAAAATTGAATAGCATCTTTCTCCATGGTAGGCCAATAATAGCCTACTCTGAGAATTTTTTTAGCTAATGAAAAGCCATTTGAGTGTGATCCACATACACCTTCATGGACATATTTTAATGCTAGATCAGACTCTTTGAGTTCTAAACACCGAAGAAGTGTACCATCGAGACTACGTCGATATAGGTTCTTAGTTATGAGGATGTAACGCGATGTTGTCCTAATCAGGGATCCTTTCTCATTTCTAGATAGATTGGCGAGAATGGTTTGGTGAGAAAGGTACGTAATGATACTGGCATACCAAGATTGGTCTGGGGTATTCAAGGCACATATTATTGGGTATTCAGGGTTAGAAAAGGTAGGATAGGATATTTCTTCCACCAAGAAGTCATAGTAGAATTGATGTTCCTCCAGTTGTAACATGGATTCCAAGGTAGCCATAGCATTTGTAGCCTTGTTCTCTGATCTTGGTATCTGTTGGAAGGTGACGAAGACAAAGTACTTCTTCATATCATCAACTAGTTGCTTGTAGGGCATCAACTTTTCATCTTTTGTTTGATACTCCCCATTGACTTGATTGATAATTAGTTGGGAGTCACCATATAGGTGTAACTCTATGATCTTCCATTCCATGGCTAGCTTGAGGCCATTGACCAATGCTTCATATTCTAAGATATTATTGGTGTATGAAAACATCAATTTGTAAGATTTGGGAATCTTGTATCCTTATGGAGTTATGAAGAGAACCCCTGCTCCAGATCCTTGTTGAGTAAATGAACTGTCAAAGTACATCTTCCATGGATGTTCAGTGAGATGCATGATTGCTTCATCAGGAAATTCAATTAGTAATGGTTCATCATCCTGGAGTGGTGAATTAGCCAATTGATATGCAAGTACCTGTCCTTTGATAGCTCTCCTTTCTACATATTCAATGTCAAACTCACTTAGAATCAAGACCCACTTTGCCAAACGTCCTGTTAATGCTGTTCTTCTTGATTTGATTATAGCCAGAGAATCCATCCATTAATGAATACATCTGAAAGGTAGCTGTAAGGTCTATGATCATGTCAATGTTTGGTAGAGGGAAGTCATCCTTTGGACATGCTTTGTTGAGGTCTCTAAAGTCCGTACAGATCCTAATGGATTTATCAGATTTAGAAACGGGGACCACATTGGAGATCCAAGCTGCATAGGCAATGACTCGAATAAATCCATCTTTCAACAACTTTTCTAATTCTGCTTTCACCAATACTGCAAAATGAGGATGCATCTTTCTAAGTTTTTGTTTTATGGGGTTGATCCTAGGAGCTATAGATAAGTGGTGCATGATGAGATTAGGATCTAGCCCTAGCATATCAGTGTAGGACCATGCAAAGTTGATATTTTTCTCCTTCAGGAACTCTGTGAACTGTACCTTCTCTTCTTCTGATAAAGATTGTGCCAAATGAACTATTTGAGGATTTTCAACAGTGCCTAAGTTTACTAGCTGTGTTGGTTCAATCAATACTGAAGATCTTTCTTGAAAGTGTTCAAGGAGGATATCAAGAGTCTCATCCTTTGGTGCCTCTAAGAGGTTTTCACCATTGGATATGTCTTTTTTCTTTACTATTTTGGGATCTGATACTACCACAAAGTGGTTTTCACCATCAATCCACTTTTTCTTTTTATTTTTCAGTTTGTCACTAAGAAACTTGATATCCTCCTGTGACATGTTCTCGCTCCTTGCATTGGTGGAAGAAGGGTAAGGTTCAAAAGCATTAAGATAACAAGCTAGGGAGTGGTCATTGGAGAAGTCAAGGATAGGAGTAGGATCTGTTTCAGTCCAATCAATTAGGTCTGAAAGTACCAATTTTAGGGAGTCAGATTCTGGGAAGGACAACATCGTGTTAGCATCAAAATCATTAACCGACATGACATAGTCTATTAAGTTAATATCTTCGAGGTTTAGATCAATAAGAGTAAGATCATTGTTAAAAGGGTCATTGTCAGTCATATATGGATCAAAGTCTAGTGACTCATTAGTAGAAATCTCATCATCATCCCTTTGTAAAAGGAGGCTTCTTGCTTGTAGCCTATGGAATTCTCGTAGACTTATGTATTCACTAGTGTCTCCATCAATGATTGGGGGAATGAACTCTTCTTCTGCTTCAGGAGGATTAGTATCATTGAAAGGAGTGTCAGGTCATTTACTAGGAGCTGAGGAAGCTACAAACATGTGAATTGTATCTATCCCAATATCTTTAGAGGCAATAGATAGCTGATCCCACTCATAGTCATGAGAGTCTGTGACAGCATCATCAGATCTATTTAAATATTTAGCAATGTTTATTTGATGGACTCAGTTAGCTGCTTGTAGATCAAAGTGGGGTAGATCAAGGACATGTGAAATTGTGACTAATTGCCCCTAGTTAGGATGTAAACTCTGTGGCTGGGGTTCCTCTTGAGTGATCGTTGCTATGGTGTCTCCTACCTCTTGAATAGGAGGTTGTGCTAGCAAAGGAGTGTGAAGATCCCATGGTACCTCAAAGCTAGGTACATAGTGTTCTCCTTGATATTCAGGATTCTCTATACCAATATGTAGTAATCTCTCATAAGGCCATGGTTCCAATATTATCTCATCTATTTTATCACTCCCTATTTTAGAAGGTGGACTCTCTTTTGAAGTAGGTTTGTTGGATTGAGTATTAAAACCCAGTCTTGTTTTGTCTCTGTTGAGGCAGAAATCCATGGGTATGGGTTCAATGATCCCTCATCCTGTGTCATTTATAGGCCCCTTTCCTTTGTAACCCATTTTTTTGAGGAAATCATATCCCTTTCCATACTGCTCAGGGGATATCTTCACATGTTTAACCTCAGATTCCACTGGTTCTCCTTTGTAAAGTCAGTCCAAGACTGCCTGTTCTTCTGTGTTATCTGAAGAAGATGTGGATGCCTTTATCATGCCAGTTGCCTTGTGTACTTCTGGCTCTTTGGATGCTAGAGGTGTGAATGTTGATGAAGGTTTTCCATAGGATCTCGATGACACTGGAAGCTCTATCATTGAGGGAGTCAGGTCCAGCTTGTACTTTCCCATACCCGTTGCTTCAAGTTTCAAGGTTTTGCTAAAAAATTTCATAACCATGTCCTTGGTAGTTTGAGGAGCAACTGCATCCATAGCCTCTTTGTTGTGTGGGATCATGATACCTACTTCGATATTGTTGCAAGTGTAGTTGACATCTGTAGGAATCATCACTTCTATCCCATTATGTGGGAGCTTTATGCATTGGTGATAAGTAGATGGTACAGTTTGCATCTCGTGAATCCATGGTCTACCCAGTAGAATATTTGTTTGAGTAATAGTCTATTGAGTTATTAATTAAATCATTATGATCTAATTACTAACTCACCTATTCACTCTAGTTTTCTTTAGCTAACCTTAGGGTTTCCCTTTTAGGGTTTCGTGATTCCTTTTATAAGGATTCACTTCTTTACATTTCATTAAGGAGATTGTATTTTGTATTCAGTTTGTTGATAATCGAAGTTTATTCTTTCAACATGGATATCATGTCTCTGGCTTTTTGGCTGCCATAGTTCTTCTGTCTTCTATATCTTGCTTCTCCTTGTGACAAATGTGCATGCAGGTGTTCTTGGGAGAATAGGACATTTCCTATTTCCAACATGGTATTAGAGCCATCCTGCAGCTGGTTGTTCATATTTTTTGGAAGTGTATCAGAAGCTGGAGGTTTTCTAGTTTTTTAAAAGGTTTTTGTGTGGATTTAGGGGGGACCTTTATTTCTGGTCACTTTGGGCCGAAACAGACATTATCGTTGCACTTAGAACGCCAGAAAACCCTAGAATCCATATAAAGTTTGTCCATTTTGGACAACTTGGCACTGAGGCAAAACAATTTTGGTTTCCAGTTCCATACGGGCACAAAACTGAGAAAAAAATAAAAAAATCCTTTTTTTTAAGGTTTTTTGAGTTCTGAAAAATGTGCGTAGTGAGTTTTTTGTTTGGCCACCGCCACGCCACTGCCAGGCCACCAGCGCTCCACCACCACCGGTCGGTGACCGGCTCGCCACCCTGCGCACTCTGCGCCCCCCGGCCTTCCTCACCGCTCCATCGGCTGTCGCCACTGGCCCCGCTGCTCTGGCCTCCGCACCACCTTCGGTCGCCGCCGGCCCCTACCGCTCTGCCACCCCGCCGCCTCCCGCCGCCCTTTGCGGCCCCTGCCACTCCGACCCCCGTCGATGGCCCTGTAAACCCGCAGGCCCATTTGTTTTGCGTGGCGGTCACATGGATGACCAAGGGCTCCGCCCCAGCCCCCTATGCATGCCATGCGCCTACGCATGCCATGCGCCTAGGGGCTAGTCCCTTCTTAGCCCAGGGGCTTTAAAATTTTTTTGAGGCCTTTTTGACCCTCCTGGACTGTTTTCACTTTATCTTGAGCATCCGGGGGTCTTTTTCCGACTTCCATATACCATTGGAAAGCTCTTTCTGAGAACTTTCTGATGATGGAGGTTGGAGTTTTGGGTTCTACCATTTTGATAGCATTTTTTTCTATTAAAGTCTAATATTTGTTTTTGCCTTCTGGGAGCCATATTTGGCTTATTCAGACTCTATTTTTGGCAAACCAGATATCGTCGAAAAGTTGGTTCAGTGAACTATTCAATTGTAGAGGTCATTTTTCTAGATTTTTCTCTAGGTTATCTCTCCTCCAAGTTTGACAATTTTTGCACTCTGGCAGATTACTTGGGTTTTACAGGTCTTGGGATCTCTTCTACTATACTTCTGGCTCACTCTTTTTTCTGACTTCTGAGCTCTTTTTTTTTCTTTTGCTGCATCTTTTTTCTGTAAACACACTGTGATAAAGTGCCTACTTCTGCATTTTTGGAATTTTGAGCACCTTGTATGATTTTTGTACTCACACTCTGTTATAAAGTGCCATGGGGGGTTATGATGTTATGCCATTTTAGGCTCATCCACCTTTTTCAAGTGAGTGTACCTTCCATGATATTAGCCCATGTTATGTGTCGGTGACACCACCCTTTATCCTATGCTTGTCCTTCTATTGCATTGTTGGTGTTCCTGGTTCTTCTTTCTACAGATGCTTCTGGCATTGCATTTCAGTGTTCCTGTCACCTCTCCCTATTCAGCATTATGGGGGGGTTCACATGTTGGTTCTATTGCTTCCTGGTTCGATTGATCAGCTCTTCAGACATTGTCTTCTCTACCTGGTCATGCACTTCAGTGGGGGTTTTAGCAGTTACTTCTGACAGAGTTTACAACTTCATGCTTCGGAGATGCTTCTTTCTCATTCTTCTTCCTCTCTTTGGGACTTTCCCTAGATTGAAGGCTCAGTTTCCTTCATCTAGTTTATTTTCTTGTACTTGGGTACCTGATTAGGCCTTGTTTCCGGGACCCATCTTTCCTTCTTTCTGCAGTAGTTTCTTAGGTTTTTGCTTCTCCCTAAGCTTATATTCAGGGGGGGGTGTTAGAGTAATAGTCTATCGGGTTATTAATTAAATCATTATGATCTAATTACTAACTCACCTATTCACTCTAGTTTGCTTTAGCTAACCTTAGGGTTTCCCTTTTAGAGTTTCATGATTCCTTTATAAGGATTCACTTCTTTTGTTTTAGTAAGGAGATTGTATTATATTCAGTTTTTGTTGATGATAGAAGGTTATTCTTTCAACATGGATATCATGTCTCTGGCTTTTTAGCCGCCATAGCTTCTTCTCTCTTCTATCTTTGCTTCTACTTTGTGATAGGTTTGCATGCAGGTATTCTTGGGAGAATAGCGCATTTCCTATTTCTAACAATATTGTAGGCCAGTGGTAAATCCAGAACTTGACATATGACATTCCTCTCAATTGGTCCAACTCTGATAGGTAGAGCAATAAGACCTTTGGAGGATCTTTCTTTCTCATCATAAGATTTGATGGTTATCTTGTTTCTAGTGTCAATTGTTTGTTCTGAGAGACCTAGTCTCCTGACGAGATCCAGTGTATAGATATTCAATCTTGCACCTCCATCTATCAATACGCATCTAACACGGGATCTATGAATAAGGACTTCGATATGGAGGGGTTGATTGTGTGGATGGGTCAATGACTTGTCGTCCTCTTCAGAAAAGGAGAGGTAGTGTGGCGTTGAGATGTGATTGACCATCACTTGAAACTTGTCTACATCAATATCCTTTGGAACATTAGCAGTGTGTAGAGCTTATTCTAGGATTTCCCTATGCACAGTAGATATCTTGAGCAACTCAAAGATGGAAATTTTGGTAGCAGTTCATTGCAATTGGTCTACCAAGTCATATTTTTCTCTAGGGATAGTGACCATATGTTTTGCTGCTGATTTAGGAATAGTTACAATAGGAACCTTGGGTGTTGATGTTGGTTTTGGAGGTCCTTTGATTATAACCTGTGCTTGGCTCCGTGTTACAACATTTGAGGAGGATGAGGCACCTTTAATTGTGATCACATTGATGGATTTAGTTTTAATGATGAGCATATTGATCACATTGTCACTCTTGGAATAGGTGTAGTTTACCTCATTACCTTTCCCTTTAAAGGTCTCCCCTTGATTGTAATTAGGAACAAGTTTGTTGAATGTTGTATGATCCTCATTAATAGTATGTCCGTCGACTTTGATCTTACCTCCTTCGATGAGGTCTTGGATGACATGTTTAAGTTTGAGACAATTATTAGTCTTGTGTCCCTTGTTTTTGTGGAAGACACAATATGGATTATCATCCCACCACCTGGGTTTGACCATTGGTTCCCACGATTTTGAATCAGGAATCGTAAGAACTTTTTTATCCACCAGCATTTTCAAAATAGTCTCAAGAGGTTCCCCCAAAGGAGTGAATGTTCTATGGGGTTTTGAAGTCCAGTTTCATTCCTTGTTGTTATCATTGTTCATTTTGGCAATGGGAGGTGTTACTTTAGCCTCTTTGTTTGCTTGCATGCCATTGGTCAGATTGAATGCTTCAGGTTTAGAATTAATGTGAGAGGCATCAACTACTCTATCATTAATAACATTTTTGTTTTCTTTCACCATTTGGGCTTGGTGTTGGAGCTACTGCCTTTGTTTTCATTTTGAAGGGTGATCTCTCCCTTTTTTACCATGACTTCCTCAATACAGAGGGAATTTTTAATCATCCTATCAAAGCTAGGAGAGTCTTGCATTTGTAGAGCATAGCTTAATTCAGGCACTAGATTATTAATGAAGATTTCCATTTTCTCCGTTTCAGGAATGATCCTTGAATATCATGCAAAAATCTTCCTCTATCTCTGTAGGAAGTGTGTGAATGATTCTCCAGTTTGTTGTTTGGTGTTACATAGATCCATCATAGTTATGTCATGTTGGATGTTGTAGGATTAATGTTGAATGAACCGTTGCATCAACTCCTCGAATGTCTTGACCTTAGGGTTTAATTTTGAAAACCACTCCATGGCATTACCTCCTAGACTTCTTGGAAATAGTCGCATGAGGTAAGTGGGTTCATGCATGAACTCAATGCTGAGAGCACATAATTCTCTTACATGGTCGTGTGGATTAGTTTCTCCCGTGTACTTTTCATACTTTGGCCTTACCACATTGGGAGGAAACAAGACCATAGTGATACTCTTGTCAAAAGGAAATGGACAAATGGCGTCCAAAGAGTATTTTGTTTTAGGTTTCTCCTTATCTTGTTTGAGGTTGGTGAGCTCCATTTGCATTAGATTGAGCTATTTGGTGAGAATAGATATCGGGTTAGGTACCTCATTTTCCTTGAGATTTTCCACATTATAATCTTTGAGTAACTTGACACCTATGGGTGCTAGATGGAGGAAGTATTTTTCTTTATCATCACTGATTATCCGTTCTAATAGCTTGTGGATCTATTTACTTTGTTTCAGTTTCTTGTATTTATCTTCGAAGATCTCCTCTTCACTGTCTGATCCAAATGGATTGTGTTCAAACTTGGGTCTTTCTTCCTCTTCTGTGCCTTCAGATTGTGCTTGTTTTCCATCATTATAACCCTCAAAGGCCTTACTCCTTTCGTTAGTGTTGCTATCCATTTGAGGTGAATCTAGATCAAGCAGGGAACTGCAAGAAGTTTCTCCTTGGTAGTGTGGTGTTTTAGGAGGCTCTTTTGATCCTTTAGTTGTGTACTAGTTGTATCTTGTGTTAACCATGAAGTTTGTTCCTCAACTTTGTTAACATTTCTCAATAGTGCAAGTAAGGATTTTAGATCGTTCAAGTGGGCGTGTCTCGGTAGAAGTAACTGTTTGTTATTGGTGGATGTAAATGATTCTAGTGTCAGAGGGTTAGAATGCCCTAATAGTGAGCTGGGAACCAAGTTGTTGATAGAAAATGGGTAGACCACACATATTGAACTGATCATGAAAGACTGACTAAGCATGCAAGGTAGATGTGTCGAAAGTATTTTGAAATAACAATAGGGAGACCAGAAGAGACAATAGGAACTATCTAAAGAGAAAAAAGGGTATCCTAATCAACTGAGACTTCCTAAGAAAAAATCCTACAAATGCCCACTAACCTAAATGTGAGCTCCCAGATACGAGCCTCTAATGATACCAAATATGATCCTAGAATTTGGATACGACTTCTTGCTGACCAAATACGATCCTAAATCCCAGATGTGATCCTAAACACTGAATGTGACTTAGGAAAAATAGGATACAATTTTATGATGTCCTTGTTAATTTGGGCCAGTTTTGAAAAATTTGTTTTTGAAGTGCGTGAAGTTGCTTGTTTCTAGATTGCATCAAAAGGTGTTGTAAGGCATGAAAAACACTTGTAATCCAGGGTTTGAAATTTTTTGATTGTTTTGAGGAGCTTATATTTTTAGTGATCTTTTGGACACATCAAACAATTTTGCATTATTAAGGGGGTGAAACAAACACTCTTTTTGTCCTATTTTCTAGGTGGAGGATGAAAATCTTTGCTTGTTGACTCAGGTACACACTTAAATGCTAATCAAAATACAACCATCACCAAGCACGCAATGGCTCTAGTCATGATGCTATATTAGCTGACTCCAAATGCAAGTGAGGGCACAATATGATGAGTGTCTTGGGGCAATTACTTTTTGCCTTGCACAAAGATTATCACCCTTTCGGGGATGAATCGGGTATTCTTTCAGTTGAAGTTGTTGTATATTATTGGGCAATCCATTTGAAACTATCCCCCATAGAATTGCACAAGGAAAAATTGAAGCGTATAGCCCTATGAGTACCTGAATATATGTAGTCTCGCAAGTAAGATTCAAGCAGATCTGCTCTACATATACCTTGATATGTTCAAGGAATCATGTCAAAATTCTAAGAAAAAAACCAGTTCCATATTACAAGGCTTTGGCCTACAAGGAAGAAACTATTTATAGTGAGTTGGAAGGGTCAGTATAAGACCTGTCCTCACTTGGGTCATTCCTAGGATATTTTTTCCTCAACCGAAAGGCCCTCTACTATTTAAATGATATGCAACCAGGATTAGCAAGCTTTGGATATCTGGATTTCTAGTTCTTCCAAGGAACAAGAGCATACTCTCCTAATCTAAGCCATTTTCTTCCAAAGAACTTAAAACAGAGTTCATTCCCTCAAGCTATGTTGAGCTCGATTTAATTTTTTCCTATTTTAAAGAAAACATGATGCTTGAAAGGGAAATTTTGCCTTGTTCAATTAACCACAATGATTTAATGATTTGTGTTGTTCAATTTCTGATCCAAAAGAATTAAGCGATTGAACTTGTTCAATTAATCCCACATATTTAGTGCTTTGTTTTGTTTATTTACTATCCAAAAGGAATTAAGTGATTTGTTTTCTTGTTCATTTACCCCCAATTTCATCACAAATGATAAGACAACGTCTGACTTTCTGATTTTCCTCAAGAGGAAAAGAGCATATTATCTGGTTGTTTTAGCAAGTGGAGAAATGGTTTTAAGTTTGGAAAGCAAGGAAATAGAAGTCAAGATGGGGGTTGGCAACCTGTAAAACTACGTTAGTATCTGTTGGTGTAAACTCCCACAAAAATCTTCAAACTACCCTGCAAACACTTGTTAAGCTGCAAATCATCATAAACACCACTTGTTAGAATGTTAGGGGTTAGGCAAATGAGACGCTCAAACTTTTTAACTAGATACGATCCTAAATTTATACTAAATGTGACACAGTATACCGTATACGAGCTTATTCACCAAATACGATCCCTTGATGACTAGATGTGAGCCCAAACCAAAAATGATCCAGGAAATCTTGGATGTGATCCGAATTTTCCACGGTGCGATGGTGTATTTGGGATGCGATCTTGAATGATTAAAAATGATCCTATGACCGAATCCTGAGCATGCAAATTGGCAAAACAATGTTAGAAAATGAGGCCAAGTTGAAAATTGGGCCCCACGGTGGGCACCAAAAATGTGCGTGTGTATTTGGGTACCTGATAAGAGAGACACAACACATCAATAAGTCATTGCGTTAGTTCAAAACAGTTAGACAAGCATGTAAAACCACCTACTATCAACCTATTGCCTTCTAACTAGGAAGAGTGTGATTAGTAACATAAAAGCCCTCAGTTTATGCTACAATCAGCGACATATACGACCTAGTATGAAGGATTTTAGATTATAAATAAGCTAAAAAGATGAGAGACCATGCATTCTAGCTCTAAGCATGAAAGTAATAACAATGAAAAAGCATGATTTAAGAAGTGAAATGTTAGTCTAGTATTAATTCAACAGCATAACAATGCATTTGTAATCTAAGATGAAGGCTTATTT
>MU216699.1:229296-239493 GCA_018584345.1 Thuja plicata | reverse complement strand
ATTCTAATTCTCCGCTTTGAGTCTTTCTTGATTCCAAATTTCCTTTTAACTGTTCCCCGGATCCATTTCTATGCTGTAGGTAACAATTTCACTGTCCAAGACCATTTCTTTTCATAATATACTTCTGTAAACATTGCCATTCGTACTAAGAGAAAAATCAACTTTGCTGGTAGAAACCCGCAATGGAGAAGATGATTTCTGAAATTTCGCAAGCCCTTGTTTAACTGTTGAATGGAGAATTCCGCCAGTGATGATTAGTTCTGCAAGGATTAAAATAATGTGAGAACCCCCATCAGATTAGGCACTAGACTACCCGCGGACTTATCATGTGTGAGGGAGAAATCCTCCTGGCTAAGGGAATGCGGAGGGAGAAGGGAAAAATGGAAAATCCGATGGTGATTCCCAATTACTTAAAGGACACCTACCTAGACTCAAACGCGTTTAAACTTCACTAAGATGCAAAACTTCCACTTTTCTGAAATGGCTACCTATTTAAAAGTGGAGGCAAAAAAATCATATGGCTATAATAGTTAATATAATTTAGTGATAAAAATCACCTAGGACATTAAATTGATTCGAAGAATTATGCCAAACAGTAACAGGGTCATTTGGACATAATAGAGGGTATGATCACACTTAGGAAAAATAGGGTCCATAGTTGGAACAGACCAAATTCAGGTGGTTACAGAGGGATTTTATGTTATTTGCAACACTCATCCTAGTTAGAAAGCAATAGGTCAATGTTAGGGTTTTATATGCTCATTAAACCTTGTTTCTCACTAACAGAATGACTTATTAAAGTGTTGTGTCATAGGCAATAGGTGCACAAATATACACACACAATAGTTAATGATATCTTGGATGATATCATCCATTATTGTGTCTACATTTATAGGCTCATTATCACTTTTAGTATTGTCTAGAGAAATGTGCTAAGGACTTGCATTGTTTGTCTCCTCCTATCTATGAGGTGTGTTGGTGAGAAGTAATTGATTCTCACCACTTGTCGACTCTGCTGGTAGATCCAGAAGTTTTTTTTTATTTAGTTTCAGTCATTTTGTCCAGCTCTATGAATTTTTTCTCTAATACTTTGTATGCCCTTATTTTGGCTACAAATTTACCTGAGTGCTTCTTGAGTATTTTGTTGATCTCTTCAACTTTGGATTCAGGAGGCATTAGTGTCACTAGTACCCTCTCCCTTGCTTCTCTTTTGGTTTGTAGAGCATATGACCATTGTTGGTAAATTCTTTTACCTAGCTCTTTAGGTATTTGATTGACAAATTCTGCAGGTGCATATTTGTTCTCGATCATTGACTTTATAACTGTCTCTTGTATCTTATTATGGTCCTATGTGTTTAGTATATCCCATTGTCTTATTTTCTTATTAGTCATTGTACCATGTGTAGCAATGGATTCAATAGCTTCATCAATTATTTGATTCCTGTAGTTCTTCTTTGCTACATCAGGCTCATTATCTTGAGTGTCTTCTATGTTAGCCTTTGTCCTAACCAACCTTTTCCTCTTCTTTGGTGGTGTGGTTTTCATAGTTTATTTCCTTTTTCTCGTAGCTGGCTACTTCCTTATGTAGGTCCTTACTTGACCTTTCTTAAGGGGTGTTGTTTTGGTTGCAGCAGTTTGACTCCTTGTCCTCTACTTCTTTACAAGAGGTGGAGGTTGAGGTGTATCAGATTCAGTCTCCTCAAAATCTAATTTATTTTCTTCTTGTTCCTCACCAATGGTGCCCTGTTCATCAGTAGTCTCTGGTTGTTCTTGTTCATCATCTGTTACCGATATAATCTTCTTGAGATTCTTAACCATTTTATCCTTTTTGTTTACAATCTTTTTGATTTCTAGGCCTTGTTTTATCTTTGATTTGGCCTCTTCATATGTTCCAAACCTTAGTTGTTTTCTATCAATGGGCTCATTTATTAATGCCTCGATTGCACTTATAGCTTGATCAATATTGATCTCATAATCCATTGGTGCTAACCAAGATATCCTTGGTACATCTGGTTTGATATGGACAAAATCTATGTCTGCCATAAAACATATTTCATCTTTATGTTTTTCTACAAGTTGCTCGGGAATCCTAGTCCTCTCCATCATCTTTTCCTTGAACTCAAGGAAGTAAGCAAACATTATAGACTCAAAATTATCTCCTAGTGACTTAATCAGTTCACTAATCTGTTGGGTTACCAGTTTGGTAGAGTCCCATATTACTCTTCCTATTGAAGGAAAGTATTCTTGAAAATAGAAAAAGATGCACAAGGTAAGTGAACTAAACTTACATGTGTTGGTCTTTGTAGACCTGATTTTGATCATGTTCTCATCAAGTTGTTTTAATAGGATCTCACATAGATCCATATGAATTCCTTTAGTCACTATCTTGTAAAATGTGCTTACTACTGTTGCATAAATGTTGTTCAATCTGCTAGCTTGAAAATTTTTATACCCAACTACACATGCACCAAATTTTATTTCTTCGTCGGTGATTGTGTTCACTTTGAGACCTCTATTGTCTCCTTCTGCATTGGTGAGTCTTTCAACTTCTTTCATGGATGGATGCTTGTGTGCCCTAGGTTTTTCAGTTATTGGATAACCAGTGACAATGTGAAGAACATCCTTGGTTATTTCCTTGGGTTGGTCTAGCCATATCTTCTTGTCATGCATTCTTCTCAAGAATAACCTTATCCATTCTATTTTGAATTCCCTCAGGAAATGTAGGGCATTAGTTAACCCTTTGACTTCCAAGTGTTTGTGTTCTTCCTTCAGTTTCCCTTTGGCATCAAAAATCTTCTTAAAAGCTTCATACATTTCAAGATCACCTATCTCTATGATCTTGCAGTGAATATAAGACCTAACATCTTCTATGAGCAAAACCCTAGGTGAGATTTTTGAAAATGCGGTGGTTTCATTGGGTTTCGATGCAATTTCCAGTCAGATCTTATACTTGGGCTCTACACATGTACTATTCTTGATTAGCTTAACCACATTCCTCTTATCATTCTTAATTTTAGCAGTTCTTGAGGTGGTTGCCATCATTTTTCAAGTTTTAGGGTATTTTGGAAATTTAGGGTTTTCTTGAAAAATGACGATAGAGATCTTTCAGTGCCTTTGATACTTACGTCAATTCACAATGGTGGTGAAAGATCTATTTTCTATGTGCTTAGATTAATCTGAGGACACTCTGCTTTCTTCTCTTTAATCACTCTGTTTTTCGCTCTGCTTTCTCTTTGAATCGCGGGTGAAAAATGAAGTTGTCCCGTTGACTATTTATAGACTTTTTTGCCTAAGTCTTTTTAATAAATGCTCAATGACTCATTGGGATATGAAGACGGGTTTCATCGGGAAGACTTTACAAAACATTGTCGATGAAGTTGAGTTGCCCAGGACAGTTGTTAACAATGTTTCTTGTACCGATGGATATTGGTATTCTATAGTGACAACTTTTAACTTTCCTTTTTTACCAATGGGTGTCGGGTTATATTGGCAACTTAGTCACTTTGTGTGTTTGATCGACAATATTTGATAAATGTAGAACAACTTATCTTCTTTGTTCACCGATGATTTTTGGTATGCGTATATTGACAGGGTTGATTTCTTTGAATTGTAACAAGTAACATAATATGCATCTCTATTCATGCAGATTTTGAATTTCTATCAATTTTATAATGGAACTGATGCAAAATATGACTTGGAATAATGAAGTTGGATACTTACTCAAGTTCAGCTTAAGTGGTGGTGGTGATATCACCGGATCCATTGGATGGGGTGTCATCATTTGCATTGCTTGGCCCAGCTTCATCATTGCTTGAAGCTTTTATCCACATTTTGTCTCTTTCCCTCCAGATATCTTCAATGGTGTTTCCATTGGGATATGTGCTTGTTTCACCAATCGGTCCTTGCAATCTTTCTTGAGGTGACTAACTTTATGATAGTGCAAGCATGCCATTCTGGGGTTTGACCAACCTCTAGACCTTTTGGTCCATGCTCTCATGTAGTTTTTAGCAATGTGACCATATCTACCACATGCTGTACAGTTTGTCCATGTATTGTAATCCCATGTATATTGATTACCTATTCTCTTTGGTTGATAAGGAATATTTTGACCTTTAGGCTTCCATGCTTGCTTTTTCTTTTTCCAGCATTCTTCAGATGTGTGCCCATTCATCTTGCATGTAGGACAACATTTTTCCATGTAGGTTTCCTTCTTTGGCTGTTCTATCTTACTCTTGCATTCATAAGGCTTATGTCCTTGTTACATTTATAACAGAATCCTATGAATGTAGGTGTAGATTTAGGAATACCTTTCATTTTACCTCGGCATACATTTGATGTATGCCCTTGCTTTCCATAGTTCTTGCACATTAGCTTTCTTGGTCTTGGATTTTCATAGACATTCTTTGAGTTTGCTTGATTGGATGATTCTCCATTTTTGGTAAAGCCTATACCATTGTTGTTGTTGACTCTTCATTTTCCTTCAAGAAAGTCATCCATTATTTTATTTCTCTCTTCATCCTTTCTAATAATCTCATTATGTTGTTGCTGAATTATAACCTCATGTTTTATCTTTTCATTTTCTTCTCTTATTTCACCGATAATCTATATTCTCTTAATGAGTTCTACATTTATTCTATTTGCTTCTTGACTCATAAGAATAATCTGATTTGTGAGATCATGGTGATGCTCAATATGTCTTTGAATTTCCAATTCCTTTTCTTGTAGTTTCTCTATAATCCTCCTTCTATCATCAATAGAAAGTGTTCTTTCTATTTCAACTTGTCTAGCAGAACTCATCACATCAATAATTCTTACCATCTGGCTCTCTTGGTTGATTTGCAGCATCTTTATTTTCTCTGTCAGATATTGATTCATCTCTTTTAGATTTGTGATATTCTCTTCTAATGTATCTGATATATTACTTGTATTTGATCCTGAATATTTAAATAAATCTGGAATCTCTTCTTCTTGATAATATTTTTCATTATTCCGGGTAGCCATGCCTTTTATCTCATCCATCAGCTCTCTCATCTTGATTCTAGCTTCTTTATACTATTCATAGAACATCTGTATCTAAAGCTTTTTATTCTCAATGTTCTTATCAAGTTTGTACTTCTCCATTGTATGATCTTTGCTCTTAAGCCTTTAAGATTTCCAAGAAGAGACTTTTCTCTGATACCAATTGTTGGAATTAATGGGAAGTAGTACTGAGAGGGGAGGGGTGAATCAGTACCTCTAAAATTTTTAACACCTTTCTTAATTCATTATTAGTAATCATACATTATTGTATTACCGGCCATTACTATTGTTATTTCTTATATATGTATTGTTCATTAATAATCTTTAATGGTTTTCAGAATTGATAGAAACATTCATCAAAATGATAAACACATAACACAAGATATGGTATCGCAGAAAACTCCTGTTAGGAAGTAAAAACTGCAGTGGGGATGACACCCACAAAACTTCACTATCTGCGGAATGGAAGGGAGCCGGTTAAGGCTTACAATTTGATCACTTCTGATGATCTACCCTATTAGGAGTATTAAGGTAGAGACCTATTAAGATCTACTCTATTAAGAGCTTTAGAAACACTAATTTAAGTGTGCACTCAGTTATGAGATTTTACAATAGGACGGTTAGGCCCACCTTTCTTGAAAGGATTTAATTGGTGTACTACACTTGTTAGAATGAGTACAAATGTTGACCTGACTACATACAATCTATAATTTCTGATTACAGATCCATTAAAGCTCTCAGAATTATAATATCACCTTAAGTGATTGATGAATACCTTTTCTCTACTTGTCGGTAGCCTGTGTTATGTTCTTGAAACTGACTTGATTCTATTTCTGTCCTTCTGCATGAATTCTCTGTCTGGTTTCTAGTTTCTCTCCATGGCTACTATCTTCATTGAACAAAAACTATTCTTAGTGGATTGAGCACCTATTTATACAAGTATTTAACCTATCTTGGAATCACACATTACAATGTTAACTCTTAGATCCAAGGTTTACAACTTGACCTTGATCTTTGGTTTTCATATTTTAAATCAGTAAAACTAATTCAAACAATAATAAATACATTTCTTCCTCTACACATAATGGATTCAAAAGTAAATCAAGAAGCTATAAATACATTGCTTCCTTTGTTTGAACTGTTCGTCGGGTTCCCTTTGTCTCTCAGGTTCCTCTCTCTTTGTTGTTCCATCGAGTTGCACTATTGTTACTCGTCGGGTTTCCTTTAACCTTTTTTTCATCAGATAACACTTAACAGTGTTTATTGAGTAACCTTGGCATCGGGTGGTGTTGTGCCCTATCTGTCGGTGTGGAGTGAACCAATGGTGAAGATTTTTTTTTGCTTATGTATACTAATGGCAAAATATAATGCCTTCAATCTTTTGTGTTCCTTGCATTTTTTGGTTAGTATTTGTTTTTTAAAAGGATTTACTAGATTTGATCTCAACAGTAAAGTTAAAAAACACAATTTTATAATAAATTTACCATGTCACATGGTTCATAACCAACAATCATAAATCACCATTATGAACCAATACAACATAATTATATCACCATAATAATGTTTATGTTTTGACCCATCACATAACATTGTTCATAAATTGACATATATAAATTAAGCTTCTAAAAATAAGGCAAATCATGAACTCACTTTATGAATGTAAGTCATGCCATAACTGGTCAACACAAATGTTAAATGCACATTTTTACACCTCACATGTAAACTTTATTGAAAATGACTACACTTTTCCTACATAAATAAACATGTGTTATTTGGCTATCACATATTAACATAATTGAGATTAAAAATTTTAAACTGCCTTGTCATTTTATATCAATGACTCATGATAATTTATGAAATCACAAGCCAATATCTAATACAAAATAAAGTAGATTCATGTCATGTAAATAATATTAAATAAATCTATTTATTATGTGTTGTTTAGAGTAGAGAAGTATTTTATCCAACTCAATATATATCTAATATAAAATAAATACATTCATAAAGTGAGTTCATTAAATGTAAATAATATAAAATAAATTTTGTTACATGTGATGTATGTTGTTTTGTGTAGAAATAAGAATTTTCCCAACTTGATTTTATGAGTAATTATAAGTTACTTAAACACTATACCCAAAACCCAAAACCTCTAAAATTTAACCTCTAACCCTAAACCCTAAACACTAATTATTAATAGATCCTTCTCTAACCCCATCCTAAACCCTAAACATAACCCAACACTAATATACCTTAATAAACCCTAACCCTAACACTAAAAATCAAACCCTCAAATCCACTAAAACCTTAACCTAAACATAAACTCAACCTTAACCCTAAACCTTAATCTAACCTTATCTAACTCTATCCTAGACTTCACCCTACCCATAAAACCCAAACCTAACCTAACCCCACCCTAAACCTAACCTTAACCTTAACCCCTCAAAACCCAAATACAAACCTAAACCTAACCTAACCCAACCTAACCCTAAACCCCCTAAAGCATAACCTTAAACCCTAAACTTAACACTAATTGTACAAAAATCCTTCCCTAACCCCATCCTAATCCCTAAACCTTACCCAACCCTAATATACATTAATAAACCCTAAAATCCACTAAAACCCTACCCTAAACATAAACTCAACCTTAATCTAACCTTACCTAACCCTATCCTAAACCTTACCCTACCCATAAAACCCAAACCTAACTTAACTGTACCCTAAACCTAACCTCAACCTTAACCCCTTAAAACCCAAATACAAACCTAAACCTAACCTAACCCTAAACCCCCTAAAGCCTAACCCTAAAACACTAAACCCTAAAACATAAACTCAACCCTAACCCCTAGATCCTAATAACCTAACCTAGATCTAACCCTTACTCTAACTTAATCCTAAAATCCTAATCTAACCTAAACCCTACCCTACCCATAAAACCCTACCCTTAACCTAACCTAACCTAACCTAGACCTAACCATACCTTAACCTTAACCCCAAAAACTCAAACACAAAGCTCCTAACCAAACCCTAAATTCTAAACCCATCCCCTAAAATCATCCTTAATCTAACCTAACCCTACCTTAAACCCTAACCTAACCTAACCCCTAAAACCCAAACCTAACTTAACCCTACTCTAAACCTAACCTAACATAAAATCAACCCAAACCCTAAGTCTTAATAACCTAACGCTAAAACCTAAAACCTTAACATAACCCCTAAAACTCTAACCTAAACCTAACCCAAACCCAAATCTAAACCCAACCCTAAACCCAACCCTAAACCCTAACCCTAAAACCATAAAGCCTAAACCTATCCCCTAAAACCCAAACACTAAAATCTAACCTAAGCATAATCTCAACCTTAATCTAACCTAACACTACCCTAAACCCTAACCTAACATAAACTCAACCCTAACCCTTACTCTAACCTAATCCTAAAACCCTAACCTAACCTAACCCTATCATAAACCTTACCCTACCCATAAAACCCAATTACCTTATCCTAAATCTAACCTAATCTTACCCTAACCTTAAACCCTAACTCAACCCTAAACCCTAAACTTACTAAACCTTTAACCCTAAACCCATCCCTTAAACTCATCCTTATTCTAACCTAACCCTACCTTAAACCCTAACCAAACCTAACCCCTAAAACCTAAATCTAACCCCACCTGCTCTAAACCTAACCTAACATAAACTCAACCCTAACCCTAAGTCTTAATAACCTAACCCTAAAACCTAAAACCTTAACCTAACTCCTAAAACCCTAACCTATACCTAACCTAACCCAACCCTAAACCCTAACTTAACATTTACCCCTAAACACCCAAACACAAACCTAAACCTAACCCAACCCTAAACCAACTAAATCCTAACCCTAAAACCCTAAACCCTAAACTTATCCCTTAAAACCAAAACACCAAACCCTAACCTAAATAATAAATAAACTCAACATTAATCTAACCTAACCCTACCCTATACCGTACCCTAACCTAATCCCTAAAACCCAAATGTAATCTAACCCTACCCTAAACCCTAAACCCTAACCTAACAAAAACTCAACCCTAACCCTAACCCTTACCCTAACCCTTACCCTAACCTAATCCTAAAACCCTAACCTAACCTAAACCTATCATAAACCCTACCCTACCCATAGAACCTAATAACCCTACCCTAAATCTAACCTAACCCTACCTTAACCTTAACCCCTAACTTAACCCTAAACCCTAACCTAAACCCTTAACCTATCATCTAAACTCATCCTTAATCTAACCTAACCCTTCCTTAAACCCTAACCTAACCTAAGCCCTAAAACCCAAACCTAACCTAACCCTACCCTAAATCTAACCTAACCCTACCTTAACCTTAACGCCTAACTCACCCCCAAACCCTAACCTAAACCCTTAACCCTAAACCTATCCCATAAACTAATCCTTAATCTAACCTAACCCTAAATTAAACCCTAACCTAACCTAAGCCCTAAAACCCAAACCTAACCTAACCCTACTCTAAACATAACATAAACTCAACCCTAAACCTAAGTCCTAATAACCTAACCCTAAACCCTAAAACCTTAACCTAACCCCTAAAACCATAACCTAACCCAAGCCTAAACCCTAACTTAACCTTAACCCCTAAAAACACAAACCAAAACCTAACCCAACCCTAAACCCCCTAAACCGTAACCCTGAAACCCTAAACCTATCGCCTAAAACCCAAACACCAAACCTTAACCTAAACAATAAATAAACTCAACCTTAACTATCCTAAACCCTAGCCTGACCTAATCCCTAAAACTCAAATGCCATCTAGCCTAACTTAATCCCTAAAACCTAAATTTAATCTAGCCTAAACCCCCTAAACCCTAATCCTAAAACCATAAACTCTAAACCTATCCCCTAAAACCCAAACACTAAACCCTAGACTAACCTAATCCTTAAAACCCAAATGTAACCTAACCCTTATGTGCTAAAAATGTGTCACACTTCTATGAGTCATTATATTCAAGATTGCTCAAGAATGAGGATCTCGAATGGTGACTCATAGCTCTTTATTCATGGAGTGCAAGGGTTTGTAATGGAGGCCCTCAAATTGACCTAGTTTGTGCCCATGCAAGTACACCATAAAATGAGAGATTCAAAGAGGAAAAACAAGAATGCTAGTCTC
The DNA here is from genome assembly GCA_018584345.1 of Thuja plicata. Classification (NCBI taxonomy): domain Eukaryota; kingdom Viridiplantae; phylum Streptophyta; class Pinopsida; order Cupressales; family Cupressaceae; genus Thuja; species Thuja plicata. Next base: position 229,312 of record MU216699.1, on the reverse strand, counting down.
CATGATCATCAAGTAT
>MU216699.1:189367-219231 GCA_018584345.1 Thuja plicata | reverse complement strand
AGAAAGTCTCTGAGCAGACGCTCAAGCTTGAGATAAGAGGCCTTGGAGGGGGCCCAACATGAGGAATAGTAAACATGGGTGGCAGCCAAAACTTTCGAACAAATCTGGAATTTCCCTGCCAGAGAGAAAGCTTTTGAGGATGTATCTAATAAAAAACTTCACCTACAAACACTTAATCAATGGTGGTGTTATATTAATGTTTGTTGTTATAAGAAAAAGGTGTAATAAATGTTAGAGAGGGTCTCTTCATCGACATAGTTCTTTATAACTGAAAAAGAAGATTAGTTAAAGAAAAAAAGGATAATAAAAAGCCACCAGAAGCAACTAAAAGAAACGGTTGTTGTAACCGAATAGTCACAGGGGAAAGTGAAGGCTTCTGGAGTCTATTTATTGTAAGATATTTTTCATTTGAGGAGTTCTTCTTTTCTGTGAGAGATAGAGTGCTATTGGGGGGAGGAGAGCATTTTATTGTAATTGCATTTGGAGATTAAATGTAGGGATTTCTGGAATGTATTTAGTAGATAAGTTGTGGACTTATAATAGTTGGAATATTGTTATTTACCTTTATAATAAAAGGGAGTTTTACATCAAATGTGAGAGTTTGAGGATTAATTTCTTCGATTGTATTCAATCTGAGAATTGTTACATTCATATTGTAAACATTGTCTTGCATCTTGGAGTTAAATGGGGAATAGGTTGTGAATATGAGCATTTCATCCATTCAATTTACAGAAGTCAGAATGTTTGATCTTCTTTTCATTTTAGTTTCATTGCATCTGCATTTACAACATTCATATTGCATTACCAGTATCAAGAAGTCATAGGAAGTGTGGATTCTTGGCATTGGATAGGTTTAAGAACTGAATTTACTGCCTGAGTTAGTTCTATGTAGGTCTGGCTTGGTTTTCCTCTTTCATTCTCAAGTTAAGAACATACCCAGTTAGTTTAGGAATAAATCAAATTCATTGAATATCATTCATAAGGGAGTTGTACCTTTCAATTCAGAGGAAATATATTAATTTAGTGATAGATTATCCAACTATTGGTATCAAATTATTTCTCATAGATTTGGGCATTTGAGAGTTAAATTGAAAAGAACAATCTGTTTACCAACACCATGCAAAGCACCCATCTTTAGGAAGAGTAATTTGATTCCAGTAGAAGTAATAGGCATGGGAAGGAATCTTTTCAAATTCCACACTCTGAAGAATTTTGTAACCTTCTTTAATAGAGTAATTACCATTCTTTGCAGGAGCCCAGATCAACTTGTCTTCTTTATCTGAGCAATATACTTGCTATGAGTATGTTGTGAAGTAAGTCAGTATTTTTTCTTATAATTTTTTGTCTTGTAAGGTGCATATGTTCAGGATCTTTCCATAATACTTTCCCTAAAACTATGTTAACAACCAATACATAGTCTGTGAGATAAATCCCCCACTCATTTTCTGCTGTGGTTATGATTTCTTGAGGAATGATTAGTGATATGAGAATAGGTAGTCCATTCCAAGACTCCCTCCAAAATTTGACATTAGATCCGTTATTGACCTCCCATATTACATAATTATACACTACTCTTGTTGACATTATGAAATTCCAAATTGTTGATCCTTTGGGTAGTTCTAACATGGAGAGGATTCGTGTTGGATTATGATTATCAAGGTACTTGTGCTACATAATTTGACACCATTTATTGTGGGGTTCAGTATACATCTACCACACTAGTTTGCCCCCAAATGCTCTGTTCTGGGTTGTCAAATCATGGACTCCTGCTCCTCCTATTGTTGGACCCTTTTCCATGTCTTTTAGTGAAATAAGAGAGATCTTTTTCTCATTATTCATGTTCCCTATCCATAGAAATCCTCTAATCAATTTCTGAATTTGTTGTATGAATGATGATGGGGCTTTTAGGACAGCAAGGTAATAATTAGGGATTGCTGATAGGACAAATTTGATGAGTAAAATTCTTCCTGATAATGATAGCCACCTAGATTTCCATGCCACTACTCTATTCTTGATTTTGTCAATAATAGAGGACCAATAGCTTGCTTTATTTGTTCCCACAAAAAATGAGATTCCAAGATAAATTGAAGGTAGGATGTCCACCAAAAACTCTAGGATTTGAAAAATTCTATTTGAGATAATTTTATTGGTGTTGAACAGATATATTTATGACTTTTGTGCATTTATTTTCTGCTCAAAAACTATAGCATAAAGGTATAAGACATAATTTATCCTTCTTGCTTCTTTCACTTGTGATTTATAGAATAATAATGTATCATCTGCAAACAAGGAGTGAGTGACTGAGATGTTTGTGCCTCCAATCTTTGCACCACTCCATAATCCCAATGTGTGTTGTTTATTGATTGTTCTACTAAGTTCTTCCACCATTAAAATGAACAAAATGGGGGAAAGTGGGTCCCCCTATCCGATTCCCTAAGTAGGAGATAAAAATCCTAATATATTTCCATTAATAAGAAATTATTGGGGATTTTTGAACAACTGTCAGAATAAGAAACTTCTCAGTGCTAGAGGACTGTCACTAGGTTCAGTAGGGGGAAATGATAGGATAAATATTTATCATTTTAAAGCCTCTTACTAAAGTCTATGATAGCCTTTTGTTTTCTATTCCTTTTTTACTATGCTCTGTTTTATTATCTTCCAAAAATTTGGTTAATGTTCAGGTTAGATCAGTGGCATGCAACCACATGGACATTATTCTTGTAGTTTAAAGGTTTTTTAATATACTTTGACATGCATGAATGAACCCTAATTACCTTCCTAAAATGCTATATACTTGTGTGGTTAATATATAGTTATGATTTAATAGGTAATTATCTATTTGGTAAATAGATATGTGTGCATGTTGTGTTGGATAAATGCTAGTTTGTTCCTATTTAAACATTTGCAATATAAAACAGTTTGTCACAAGAAAGAAGATAGAGCACACATCTACATGAAGACCTGATCCTATAGCTAAAGAGAAGTAATACTAGTGTGGAAGTGCAGCTGGAAACATCTAGATGAAGGATTAAGTCAAGATGTTGTTCCATTGCCGAGAGAATATAGGGAGTTGTGGAAGGCAAAATTTATTCCTCATGTTTGATGAAGCGATTCTTATTTCTATTTCTGGAGATAACTTTACTCCTAATTCATCATTGTAAATGAGGATCCACCTATTCTTGGTGTGATTGGTTAGTGATAGGTTTATTTATTTATAAATAATCCCCACTCCTATGTGAGAAAGGAGGGCATTAGTTAATACAATTATTCAAATATAATACATTTTTATTATGTTTAACCAATTTTTTCATGAGTTTAGTTGTACTTAATTTCCATTTGAATAAAATGATGAAGTGTTGAATATCTATCTTGAGTAATTGAGTTTTGGATACTCATCCAAGGAGGCCCACTTGATGAGTAATCCATAGTAGTCTTAGATTTACTTCCTATATATTTTTATTCCAATTCCCGCATTTAAATTATTCCTACAACAAAAGTAATAGAATGATGAAAATGTTGTGACCTGGGCACCAAACATTTTCTTTTCCAGCATTGGTAGTATAGTTGAGTTCTTTTCCAAATCCTTGTTTCCTGTAGCAGTAGATTAAGTTTACTTTCAGTTCTTCATTTCCTGCATCAATAGATTAGATTTTATTTTAGTCTTTATTTCCTGCAGCTTCATTTCTATCCTGGCTTGAGCCAAAACTTAGTGCATATATCTTGCAAACCCATTTCAAATAGTACGTCCATGTTTTGATAAATAAATGAACCTTTATGTTAAAGAGGATCGTTGCTTGGATAGGATGTCCAATTCCTGAGTCAGGGATTGAACCTAGTTTTTGATCCCTTTATGAAGATTGAGCACTTGGGAAGGGTAAATTTTCATGTCCCCATCAATAAATAGAGCTACATCCACCAAATCTCAAGGGATAGATTTGGCTAAAAAATACTAACAAAAATAAAATATAATCATATTTTGATATAAGAGGCTTTCCTAGGTAAGGATATAATTGTAAAAGAGTCAACCAAGGGTGATAAATAGAAAATTAGAAGGGTCGACAAGGGGTAGAGCACACAAAATCAGAAGGGTCAACCAAGGGTAGAACATACAAAATCAAAAGGGAAAATTAGGAGTAAACCATACAAAATTAGAAGGGCCAACTAGGGGTAAAATATACAAAATCACAAGGGCTAACCTAGGTTTAGGACATGTAAATACCCACATGATAATTCTTGAATGAGGAAGAGAGGCATACTTTTCAAAGGATATGTGGCTTATGAAAGCAATCAACTTTCACCCAAAAATAAAGATACACAGAAGGACAAATCAGCTGGATTGGCATCCATGAAAATGGAATGATTAATAAATTAAGAACAAATATAATGGAACTTAGAACTGAAATAATATTAGTTGCAGTTCTAATTAATGGATTAAGATGATAGATAAGTAGAAAAATAAGGTTATGCATATGTGTTCATGCAATAAGAATACCTGCAAAAATTATATAATAATCCTAAAATGTTTTCTCATATAAAACATGCAATGGAAGATTTGTATGATATTTCCTTCTGAATTTAGAGAAATGGATTACAAAATAGGAAGGTATATCAATCTTTTTTGAGTTCACAAGAGGTGAAGACCCGACATATCCACCATTAATTAGGCCACCCATAGGGGTTTATAGTTCATGCACCAGGAGGTGTATGTGCACTCTTGGGCTTGGCGGAGGGAGGTAGTCCTCATACTCTTTTCAAGCATGCCGCCCATCATAGGTTAAGCCTCATGGGTGGGAGACTTATTAGTGCTCTTAGGCTTGATCAAGGAGGATGGAACATATACATGGAGAACTAAGGGATGGATCAGAGGATAATCTTACATGCTCCCAAAGTAAAAGGGAAACCAACCTTGAGTTTTCATCTTGTAATCATTTCAACAAATTCCTAATGAGACTAATAGAGGAACCTACTTTAAAAAGGAATCGACTTACTAGATTTTAATATGAATGATGTTTATGGATACCATGGAGTTTGTTAAGGAATAGTATGGTAGATTATATTATATCTTATCATTTAATGTTAGTTTCCAGTAAGTAATATTGTGTGTAGGACCTAGACTAGGTTTTCTCTTATAAAAGGAATTTTAATTGGTAAATATACACTTTTAAGTGTACTATGATTCTTATTCCAATTGAAATTGTGGTTTTAGGGAAAAAACATAGTAATATACCCAAAGGGGACATTAGAGGGGACAAAAAGAAACATAGAGGTTGCTTGGATATTCATAAGGTAGCATGAGATGCTTGTCTGATAGGTCTCTAAACTGTTCTAGGGATGAGAAGGTCTCCCTTACGGAAAACACAAATATTTCAATTCTCTTAAAAAAAGAAGATTTGACAAATTTTTATTGGGTTTTAGAGGGGCGCGGGGTCATACAATCCCTCCCACACCACTTGTTAACCATAATATGAAAAAGAATAACTAAAATAATTATAACATACATTATGTTTTATAATTCTATGGCCATTGACTATGTGTTGGAGGTTTTCATTTCTAGTGGAGACTATTGATCAACAATATCACCTTTCATGCTTATAGTGATGGGGGTTTGAGGGGTGGAAATGCACCCCCATATAATAAACGTTCAAATTGAATAAGCCTTAGCTATACAATGCATAGGACCTCATTTTCCATGCTCTTATAGGTTGAAATATTAAGCTTTGATACCAATATGTTGTCAAAGGTCCAAAACTGAAGACTATAATATTGTCATTTATAACTTGAATAAACTATTGAACTTAGATTTTCTCAAAAATATACATTTAGACACAATATTTAGGTTAAGAGACTATAAATAAATGTACGATTTCTATTATACTTGTAGAATTTGTGTTATTAATATATTTAAAAAAATTCACATATATGAATATATTTAAAGATTCACATATATTGTTGTCCCACACTGTCCTTAAAAGATTATCGAGCTGACAATCACTCAACAATATATATTTTCACTCTTCATCATGGTTGTTGCATTTGATATACCAATAATTTATGTTCTTTTTATCCTTAAAAGTGCTAGTCCAATCCCTACATGAAAGCAAAAAAGCTCTACGTAACTCCCTTTTTGTCCAAAATTGACAATCATTTTATTTGGGTCATATCATGCACCATATATTCCGATTCTTCAATTGAAATATTATTAATAAACTATAAATATATGGTTTTTAGATAAATATGGATTAAGATTCTTGACATTATATTCACTAGTTCACTTTTTTGAAGATTCTTAACATTATGTTTTGTCAACAATCTGGTAAATATAAGTGAATAGAGTAGAGTCATTTCTAGATAAATGCTTCAATCTCTTAGAAGTTGTGATTTGATTGAAAATTTTTAGTGATTTAAAGGAATAATATGTATCACATGGAATTACAAACTAAGCTTTACCAGGTTGCTGATGTGAGTTCTTTTTTTGTGTGGATTGTTTTACAAAAAATCTACATGCTTACTTATTCTGCTCATTAAAAAGTTATGTAGAATTTGATTTTTATAGGATAACTCACTACTTAGGTAGATGATGTTATTATAGGATAATTAGGTTTCCATATGAATTTATCATGTCTTTTTATGCAGACTCTATTTTTATATGATTGTTCAAAAAATTCCATTTGTACTCTTATACATTAAAGAGATATTTTTTTAGAAGACCTCTTATCTATAATTCTACACAAAAATCTCTTTCTAAGTACAAGGAAATGTGCAAGGCACTTATTATTGGTGAAATTTTTATAATGAATGGATTGAAGAGCCAACCAAATATTTTTTGTGTTCCTAGAATGGTCTAAGAGGGATTTAGATGTCATCATGTAGAACATGTGGTGTAGGAGCACCTAGAGAACTTAGGGTTAAAGGCCCTTAAGAACATTTTGGATTTTTTTAGATTGGTTTGTAAAGTGTTTATTCATTCACTCTTGTTATGACCAAGTGAAAAATGGGTCAGATTGGTGAATAAACACAATAGTTTCTTAGTTTCATGTTTTTAGTTTAGTTGTGTGTTTCAGAGGTAGTTTGTAAGCCTCTGGAAATCCAAAAAAGGAATTAAGAACCTTAAATAAGTTGCTTGGTATGTACTGAAGTACTCGACATGTGTTGCTGATGCTTGGTACTAATGCTTGGTAATACTGATGCTTGGTACTAGTACTCGGTAAGAATGGTGCTCGCTAATACTGATGCTCAGCAATAATGGTGCTCGGTAATGCTGATGCTCGGTAAGGATGTTTCTTGTACAAAGGGTACTCAATGTAGGTGCTTGGTATGTACTACTGTTGCTCGGTGAATTCATTTACAATGGCCTAGGAAAAGAGGATCTTATCTTTAGTGGACAATATGGTCAATTGTAATAGTTCTCAAAAAGATGCTTTCGAATTGAGTGGGTAGTTAAGGCTATTCCAATGATGGAAAGAATATAAAAGATCTCGCAAGCCTTCATTTGAAGAAGTTGGAGATAGAGAGTCGATAGAGAGTTGGAGAAGGAGTTCAATATTTTGTATGGTATTCTTATTTTCCAATTAATGAAAAGTTGCAGGTTGTGTGTTTAATCATTGTAGTTTACTCAGTATGCAAGTATTTTAAGTTTTTGTTTTCATTTTGCAAGTTGTAAGTTTATGGCCCATTCTGGGTTGTAAATACCAAATGGCTCCTCAAGGATCTTGAATCCATGGTGAGAACCATGTGCATGGATGGAATTTGAGAGAAGCCCCTGTATATAGTTTTATTTTCTTTCCTTTTGGTAGGAGAAGTGATAGTCATGATCTTGGAGTTCTTACCCTAAGCGAGATCGATAATAGTCCGGCTAGGGAAGAAAGTGAGAAGGATGTTATGAGTGCATTGGTTGAATGAGTCAATTTAGTCAAGATGAATCTACCCTATAGGTTCACTGAGTGTGGAAGAAGAAACTTGTCGATGGGATCTGGGTTTCTAGAAGGAAGTTAAGTTCTTAGTGACTTACTTCATATTAGGGTTTGAAAGTACCCTAGGAGGTCTAGGAGAGAGACCTTAGAATAGAGTCAGGATGACTCTATAGATAAAGAACCAAGTTATCCCATCAGATTAGTATCAAAGCCTAAATATTGGGCTGGTGTTATTTGGGTGTTATCTTTAGAAGAGTCTATAGATTCATTCAAAATGGTGACCAACATTGAGTTAGAAAAGGATGTAGAAGAGCATAAAGAGGAGAATAGACTCCTGAAAGAACAGTTGGATGGAATGGAAACTAAATTAGAATAAGTGCAGCTTAGGACTACAATAGTCAGTGAATTGATAAGAGAAACTGATGGAAAGGGTAAATTAGTGGTCGAGGAAGACATAATACTAGTTCCAGACCCTATACTTCAAGAAGAGACATTATTGAGAGCTTTGAAGGAAATGAGTGGTAATTCATTGGAAGGTGTATCTCTATTCAGTGGAAAAATGGAAATTGAAGTAGTCATGGAGCTGATAAAAGGTCTTAAGAATCACTTTGACTATGATAATGTGACCGAGGCTCAGAAAGTTAGAATAGCCAAGAAAAAATTGAGAGGAACTTCTCTCACTTGGTGGAATTTTTTCCAAGATGAAAGGACCAAATAAGGAAAGAATCCTATAACCAATTCAAAAGGTATGGTGACTAAAATGAGGGAAAATTATCTTCCTAATGATTATGAAGTGCAGATACACAAGAAAAGATAGAATTTGAGATAGAAATACTTAGAGGTCAGTACCTATACAAAGAGTTTCACAAATTGTGCTTAAGATCACATGTAATGGAAGAGGAGAGCCTAAAAGTGGCTAGGTATCTGAATGGTCTCAAGTGGAATATCCAATATGAAATTAGTCTCTTAATTCCCAAAATAATACATCAATGCTATCAGCTAGCCCTTAAAGTGGAAGAGAAGTTAAAAAAGAAACAAGATTCAAACAATAGAGGAAGAGGAAGAGACAATAGAAGTGAAAGAGGAGGGTATGGAGGAAGGAATTTTGAGGCTAGAAATTAGAGTGAGTCTAAACTCATAGAGAACCAAGGGAAATCTAGTAACACAAGAGGTGGTTACAACCGAGGAAGAGGTTCAAATAATAGTTCAAGAGGAAGAACCAATAACCAGGGAAGATGATCTTGTTTCTCTTCAATGAAGTGTTATAACTGTCAACAGTTTGGGAATCCTACCTATAAATATAATGAGAAGTGTTCTACATCGCAAGAAGGAGAGAAAAGAATCAATTATGTGTAAGAAGAGTCTTCTAGCAGCAAGGCAATAGATTTTTCCCTAGATTCTGAGATAGGGGAGAATTTGATGATTCACAGAGCACTCCTCAAAGAGCCCATCAAAGAAGAGCCAAGCCAAAGAAGATCTATATTTTGAATCAAGTGCAAGGTACTTGGTAAGTTTTGTAAATTTATTATAGATTCTGGTTCTACTGATAACATAGTTTATATGGAAGCTATTGAAAAGTTGAAGTTGAAAAGGATTCCTCATACTAACCCTTACAAAGATACTTGGTTGAATAAAGATCAACATGTATTAGTTAATGAGAAAGTCTGAGTGTAATTTTCCATAGGGGGTATAAGGACCAAGTTTTGTGTGATATCCTTCTCATGGATGCTTGTCATCTATTGTTGGGTGGATCTTGGTAGTTTGACAGAGATACAATGCATGATGGACCTAAGAACTCCTATTCTTTTAAGAAAGATGGAGTGAATTTCAAGATATAGTCAATCTTGGAAGAAGATAAAGTGAATAAAGGGGGTCCTAACATATTATTGGTAGGAGAGGAAGAATTCTTGAAGACACTAGAGGAAGAAGATGGAGTGGTATTTTCTTTGGTTCTGAAGCCAAAGGATGAAAAGAGAGACAAGAAGGAAGAGTTACCTTTATAAATCAAGGAGTTAACTCAATATAAAGCCATATTTAGTGATGGTAAACCAACTAACCTACCACCTGAGAGGTCTATTAGTCATCAGATTGACTTCATCCTAGGAGCCTCACTTCCAAACAAATATGCTTATAAAATGACCACACAACAGAATGTAGAAATTGCTAGCCAAATTCAAGAGCTACTTGACCAAGGTTTGATTATAAAGAGAATACGTCCATGTGCTTTTCCCATAGTCCTAGCCCCAAAGAAGGGTGGTACTTGGAGGTTGTGTACTAATTCTAGGGCCATAAATAGGATTACTATTCGGTATAGATTCCCAATACCTAGGATAGAAGATTTAATGGATTATCTCGATGGAGCTAAATATTTCTCCAAAATAGATATTAAGAGTGGGTATCATCAAATAAGAATAAAAGGTGGAGATGAGTGGAAGACTTCTTTTAATACTACCGAGGGACTCTATGAGTGGCTTGTTATGCCTTTTGGGTTATCCAATGCCCCAAGCACATTTATGAGGTTAATGAATGAAGTGTTGAAGGAATTCATTGGAAAATGGGTTGTAGTGTACTTAGATGATATTATAGTGTTTAGTAAGACCAAGGAGGATCATCTTAAACATTTGAAAATGGTAATGCAAAGACTGCATGAGGAGAAGTTGACAATCAACTTAGAGAAAAGTGAGTTCATGAAGCAAGAACTAGTATACTTGGGTTTCATTATCTCAGAAGGTAACTTGAAGATGGATACTAGCAAGGTGGAAAAAATATTGAATTGGACTACACCTAAGTCAGCTACAAAAGTAGGAAGCTTCCATGGATTAGCACAATTCTATTAGAATTTTATCAAGCAGTTTAGTGAAATCAGTGCACCTATTTTGAATACCATAAAAGGAGGTATGAAAACCAAATTCCAATAGAATGAGCAGGCTGAAAAGGGATTTGAGAATTTGAAGAGAAGAATAGAAAATCAACCTATACTAACACTTCTCAGTTTTGACAAGTTGTTTACAGTGGAATGTGATGCCAGTAATATTGCCATAGGTGCAGTTTTGAGTCAAGAAGGAAAACCAGTAGCTTTTCATAGTGAGAAACTCATTGATGCAAAGAAGAAGTACTCATCATATGATTTGTAATTGTATGCATTGGTAAAAGCACTAAAGAAGTCCAGAGACATTATCTCCTTCCTAAATAATTTGTAGTCTTTACCAACAACCAGGCTTTAAGTTTTCTGAATTCACAGGATAAAATAATCCATAAACACATGAAGTGGGTGGAGTATATTCAAGCCTATACCTTCACCATCAAGCACAAAAAAGGAGTTCAGAATAAGGTGGTAGATGCATTGAATAGAATATTTCTCACAGTGAAAGAAATTCAGTTAAGAAGCATTGGCATAGATAGCTTCAAGTATCTATATCTAGCAGATGAAGACTTTTCAGCAGCCTATAAGGTATGTCAAGATTTTCAAAACCACTTTCATGGCGAGTATTCTAATTTTACTCTCCAAGAAGGTATTTTTTTTAAAGGAGGAAAACTCTGTGTACCAAAATGTTCAATGAAGGATAATTTAATGCAAGAGAAACATAATGGTTCATCAAGTGAACATTTTGGAGTGCATAAAACTTTATAGTTAGTACAAAGGTACTTTTATTGGCCAAGAATCAGTAGGGATGTCTAGAAGTATGTAGAGACCTGTATAATCTATCAAAAGGCAAAGGGGAATTCATCTAATGTAGGATTGTATAAACCACTTCCAATCCCAAATAGACCTTGGAAGTGCCCCAGTATGGATTTTATGGTTGGACTTCCTAAAACCAAGCTAGGAATGGACAATATTTTTGTGATTTTGGACAGGTTTAGCAAGATGGATCACTTTGTGCCATGAAAAAATACTCATGATGCATGCTATATAGCACATCTTTTCTTTAGAGAAGCAGTAAGGATACAGGGATTACCCTTGAGTATTTTATTAGATAGGGATTCTAAGTTTATGAGTCATTTTTATAAAACCTTATGGAAAAAGCTTGGTACAAATATTTCCTTTAGCTTGACATATCAACCACACACTAATGATCAGACTAAAGTGGTGAACCAAAGCTTAGGAAATATTTTGACATGTCTCACAAAATAATATGGACAATTATGAGATCAAGTACTTGCTTGGGCAGAATTTGCCTATAATGATATAGTCAATAGATCCACTGGAAAGAGCCCTTTTGAAATAGTGTATGGGATTCATCCCAGGGATATATGTGAACTCAGGGATCTTGGAAGCAATGCAAAGAAGAGTGGTTATGCTAAAGATTTTTCTCAATCCATGAAAGAAGTCCATGATACTGTGAAGAATACACAAGTAGAAAGTACAACTCACACCAAGCAAAAGGTAGATGAAAATAAAAGAGATGTTTAGTTCCAATTTGGATATTTTGGTTATGGTGCACCTAAACAAAGAAAGACTACAAAAATGTGTCCCAAGTAAGCTTCAGATGAGGAAGATAGGCCCTTGTGCAATTTTGGAAAGTATGGGTCTAATGCTTACAAAATTGACCTTCCTACTTATATAGGGTTATCTCCAATCTTTAATGTGGAAGATCTTGTGTCCTATAAGGGACCAATTACAGAAGGAGGTGCTAATCTAGTAGAAAACACAAAGGATCTCAAGGCACTAAAAATTCTAGTTACTCCAAAGAAAAAGGCAGAGAAGATTCTGAATTTGAGAATTGCTATACAGACTAGAACCAAAACCTACATGGAACATCTAGTCAAATGGAAATAAAAATATGATTCTGAAGCTACATGGGTGCAAGAGACCAAGTTCAAGAAGTTAGGAATTGACCTTGACTTGATCCAATCACCTGGAAGTTGATTTCTCTAAATTGGGGGAGTATGGTGCAAGAACACCTAGAGAACTTAGGGTTAAAGTCCCTTAAGAACATTTTGGATTAGTTTAGATTGGTTTGTAAAGTGTTTATTCATTCACTCTTGTTATGACCGAGTGCAAAATGGGTCAGATTGGTGAATACACACTCTAGTTGCTTAGTTGCATGTTTTTAGTTTAGTTGTGTGTTTCAAAGGTAGTTTGTAATCCTCTGGAAATCTAACCAAGGAATTAGGAACCTTAAATTAGTTTCTCGGTATGTACTAAGTACTCAACATGTGTTGTTGATGCTCATTACTAATGCTTAGTAATATTGTTTCTCGGTAAGAATGGTGCTCGGTAATACTGATGCTTGGCAATACTTATGCTCGGTAATGTTGATGCTCGGTAAGGATGTTGCTCAGTACAAAGGGTACTTGGTGTTGGTGCTCAGTATGTACTATTGTTTCTCAATGAATTCAGTTACAATGGCCCAAGAAAAGTGGATCTTGTCTTTAGTGGATAATATTGGCAGTTGTAACGGTTCCTGAAAAGATGCTTTGGATTTGATTGAGCAGTTAAGTTTGTTCCAATGATGGAAAGAATATAAAAGATCTCACAAGCCTTCATTTGAAGAAGTTGGAGATAGAGAGTCGATAGAGAGTAGCAGAAGGAGTTCAATATTTTGAATGGTTTTCTTATTTTCTAGTTAATGAAAAGTAGTAGGGTCCGTGTTTAATCATTGTAGTTTACTCTGTATGCAAGTAGTTTAAGTTTTTGTTTTTGTTTTGCAAGTTGTAAGTTTCTATCCCATTCTGGGTTGTAAATACCAAATGGGTCCTCAAGTTTCTTGAATCCATGGTGAGAACCATGTTCATAGATAGAATTCGAGAGGAGCCCTTGTATATAGTTTTCTTTTCTTTATTTTTGGTAGGAAAAGTGATAGTTGTGATCTTGAAGTGCTTACCCTAGGCAAGCTTAGTAATAGTCTGACTAGGGAAGAAAGTGAGAAAGATGTTATGAGTGCATTGTCTGAACGAGTTGGTTTAGTCAAGATGAATCTACCTTTGTAGGTTCACCAAGTGTGGAAGAAGAGACTTGTTGATAGGATCTGGGTTTTTGGAAGGAAGTGAAGTTCTTAGTGACTTACTTCAGATTAGGGTTTGAAAGTACCCTAGGAGGTCTAGGAGAGAGACCTTATAACAAATTTAGGCCAACTTTGTAGAGAAAGAACTGAGTTATCCCATCAACATGTATCTAAGATAAAGAACTCAATAACATATATTTTTTATTTTAAAAAAAAAGTTTTTAATGAAATTTGTTGAGATTCCTATAAATATGTCAAAGAGACATGAAACTTAAACTACAGTTTCTTATGCAGTTTATTAAATTCAGTCATGGGTTGAATTTGGCATGAACATGCCTCTAGGGGTTAGAACCTATGTGGATGGCTTCTATATCACATATCATCATCTCACCAATTGAGCTACAACCCTTTGGCCATTTTTACATTATAAATTGAAGGATGTATGAAAATTTGTTTTTATCTTTTACAAAACATGCCATTCACATGGTTGCATTTGATACATTCTTATCTCTATCCATTTCTACACATTTTACTCATGCATGCATGTTATTCATTATTTTTTAGGCATGACTATTTTGCTTGTGCATGAAAAAATCTCTATCTTGTTGATGAGAATTTTGTCAAATTTTCCCATCATTTCTCATCATATATTGTGTCGTATAATTTGTGTACCTTTTTTCAAACACAACACTTCTATAGATCATTAGCTCAATTGGTTAGTACATAGAAATTAATTAAAATCAATAATAAACCAATTAAAATTGACCTATTTTTCCTAAACATGAGAATTTTGATCTAATTATTATTTCTCTCAGAATTAGGCATGTTAGATTAGTGAATTGACACTCATGGAATGGAAGATTTCATAAAAATGCATCTACATGAATGTAATTTGGATGAATTTGATGAATCTAGATGATGTAATTGATCTAAGATATAATCTAGAATGAATCGAACTATGAAAATTGATTTAGATGGATGTAATTATGATCTACATTGATTGAAATTATACTATGAATGATTATTTTGATGAAATTAAGCTATGAACTATACAATTATCTCAAAATGCACTTCAAAACTCAATTTTGCATGACGTAAGTATAAAAAATGATCTAGATATGGGATGACTTGATTTGGGGGGATTATATAGATTTCCAATGGAGGGAAAGGGTTGAATTCAAATTTAAGGGCCAAGATTCTCAAATTTGAATTAGATGGTTGAGATGTAAAATCCATGTGAGTAATACTTATGCTTTCATCTCATTGATTAACATTTTCCAAGTAGTTTTTCCTTTTGTGAGTATGTTGAATGACATAGAATATTAGGACATTTAGTTAAATCAAGATAATTAATTTCCTTAGCCATGGGGATTTTTTTATTGTGAATTTAGTTAATTGGCTTAGGAAAATTAATCAATTAGGATCATTTGACTATTGATGGAGGAGTATTGATGCTTGATGAACCATGTAATTAAATTAATTAAATTCAATTACATAATTATGCTTGAGATTAATTTGATTTGATCACCTTAATTAAGATTCAGTCAATTGATAGGATTTAAGCCTTTGATTTACCTAGAATATTTTAGGTGATTACATTTTCCCCTCTTTGAATTGATGTGTGTGCAGTGAATTGATTCAAAGAACATCTAATATCATCCCTGATCATGGAACTGATAGGATGATGGATCATAAATGTTTGATGTGGGGTACAAATCTAATGAGTTGATGGATCAAAACTTTGATGCGATTGATTCTTGGATTGGATGAACAATTTGAAATGGATCTCAATGAAACTTCTCTCAACATGATGATGAGACTGAATCGAAACCTGTATAACTAGTTTGATATGGATCTTGATGAAACATCTCTCAACATGATGATGAAACTAAATTGAAACTAGTATAACCAGTTTGATATGGATCCTAATGAAACTGATTAACTGATCAAAGGATATTTAAGATAATGATGTTGATGATAATGAATAACCAATTTGATATGGGTTCTAATGAAATTGATTACCATCAAGAAGATACTGATGATCAAGACAATTAACTTGATATGAATCTTGATAAAGTCAATTATTCGATGATTCTTTGATGAAGACCCTATCAACTTGATATGATTCTCGATAAAATTGATATGTCCTTATTGATTTGAAAATGATGAACATGTTGATACTAGAAAGACCAAGAAATTTGATCTACAAGATACCCAAATTGATATTATTTTTGATGAATTTGGTGCACCCCTAATGATAAGGTTCATTCAATTTGAAGGGATACCTGATTTTATTAATGATCAATTGATATTGGGATTCAGTTTGATGACTGATGAACTGATTGATGAAGAGAATTTGATGAAATTCAATGATAATTCAATTACTTTAATCAATGATTTTGATTTGATGACAAAAATTTGATACTTTGACTAGATTCGATATTCCAATTTCAAGAATTGATGATGTGTTAACCAAGAATTTTGATGCATGAATATGTTGACTTTTCCCCCTCAAGAGAGAAATCAAAATATAATGTGGAGATTGGAATGATTTTGATTGATTGTCGATTGATTTGATTGATTGCAAATTGATTTTGATTAGATTTTGACCAACTCTGACTTTTGTTGACTAAGTTTGACCAATCTTGACTTGATGTTGAATTGATTTTGGATCAAATTAATGATTTTTTATTTCAATCCCGATGATGATAACGCCAAAATATGATGCACATATATTTTTTGGATTAATGATGTCGAAAAATAGGCACAAAATGTTACGTAATGAGTAAATTAGGGCTTAATATAGGGACAATTTTACTTTTAACCCATCACTTTGACTTTTTACTCTTGGTGAATTCTAGAGCATTTTGGCGACTACACTGGCAATTCTCGTGGAAAAACATCAATTCAAGCTCGTTCGGTGGCATCTACTACCTACCCATCACACAAATCTGGTATGTCAACCTTCCAATTATGTGTGATGTCCCCGTCAAAATAAGATTTTAATAATAAATAAGAATTAAAATATAAATTAATAATTAGTAATTAATAATAAATAATAATATAATATTTTAATTATTATAATATCATATAATATATTACAAGATAAGTAATAATAAAAATACATATAAAATTAAATAATGATACTAAAATATATAAATAAATAAATATTTTAATTACAATAAATAATGATATTTTAATTAATACCTAAATATAAATATGGATAATTATTGTAGATATCCTAATAATTTTAATAATGTCATTTTCAGAAATATATATATAAACATGATGTGGATTAGACTATAATCTTTGGTGAATCTATATACGTAAAGATTATCTTGGGTTATAGATATATATGACAAATTCACTATGATCACAAATTGTCTTCATAGTTGCAACAAATAGTCTTCTAATAGGCATTATATATATGAGCAACATAGGCATTCAGACTTTTATTTATTTTGATTAATCCTATTTGGGTTTGCTCATTGAGAAATTTCCTTATTGGCTTTAACCAGAGTATATAGCCAAGGAATTCATATATTTCTAAAGCCTAATAAATATTTAGTAATAGATTATTGTTTTGATGCAATGTATTTAGCATTACTCATTGATAATTAATCATAGCACCGTTGATGACAAGGAAGAATCAAACATTAGGAGTTATAGTATTATATAATAAATATTTACAAGGAGTCTAGGACATGTAATCAGGAGTTTCTAATTGGCAGATCAAAGAAGATCATCTTCCCTTATTGAATCAGTCATATCATGCATAGTGGAGATAATCTTATGACACCAAGTGCAAATAAATAGATCATTTAATCTACCAAATACCAAATTGTCGAAATCTGAGATAGTAGTGATAGTCATTGATATTGTTCATGCAATATAAGGAGGTAATAATAATTCATGATTGAAGGAAAGAAACCTAGTGCAGTTGAAAATTCAAAGAAAAAGTCCCAAATTAAAAGTTAACTAGGTCGTTGAATCACATGTTGTGTGGTTTTGAGTCATATCGTGCATGATCCTGAGTCATACATTATTTTTATTAGAATTCTAAGTCGTATCCCCTCATGTCCTAGATTGTATCCAGGAAACCCTAAGGCTTGTATCTTGTTAGATCCTGGATTGTTGCCCATTATTTCCAACTTGTTTTGTATGATTGATCGTATGTTGTTAGCTTCTGAATCATATCTAGTTTTAAGCTCATATCTAGGGTTGATCCTAGATCGTATGTCATGTACTGGCTCATATCTTACTTGTTTCTGGATCGTATCCAGTGTTGTATAATTTGGAACTCTATCTTGGATTGTATCTCGCATAGTTTGATCCAATCACTTGATTTTGATATCGATTGTGATTCATATGATGTTTAGCTTAGATTATATTTGATTCTTGATGATCTTATAATGAAATTGATTGATCTCATGATGTAATCTTACTCATTTGACTGATGATTAGATGTTTGATTCATTGATACAAGTTGATCTAGGAGTTGACTTCAGGGATAACTTTAAGAAACCCGCCCTTCCGAAAAGTATAAAATTGTGGTGAATCACATGTTTTTTTGAGGGAAATTTTTTAATATTGATGGTGAATTGTGTTTCAAATTATAGATATTTGGTGGCAAATTTTTTAATAACGTATACCAATTTTATAAAAATATGGCGACTAAAAATGTTTTTAATAGGAAAATCATTAATTTAATTGGCGAATTAGACTTCATTATATTGATAAATTATGCAAAATTATTTTCCAAATATTGTAATTAATTTATTTGTCATGGTGAATATTTTTCAAAAATACATATAAAATTGGCGATTAAATATAATAGATGTATAGTTGGTATGGCGATTTAATAATTGAAAATAATTATTAAATTTTCATTCTCAAAGAATGACACGTGTGATGATTCTGCAGAGAGTTTTCAGTAAAGGAGTTATGCCACCACATTACGTTTGAAATGCACCTTCCATCGTTCATCTCTCTTAATCCAATGCACCTTTCACCTTTGGCCGTTGATATGTTGTAATCCAACAGACATGTGAGTCCGTGAGCTCATTTTCTAATACCAAAAAAGAAGAATTCTTTTGGCAATCTTTAGTAATATTAGATAGAAATATTAATTAATGGCGATGAGTAGATGACATCAATTACAGTAATGTCAATTAATGGCTTCTTAGATGGAGCCTTTGAATTTTCAATGACAGATATGTGTGACATCATTATCTATTCATTAGCTTGATATAATTAATAATGCATTAAAGTTAAGGCTTAAATGAAAACATCATGTCATCTAAGGACATTATTTTCTGATCATTCAATGATCTTACATCAATGTTAAATCTTCATTTCCTGTTGCCATTTTACAGCTAACATACATTTCTTATTGTTTCTGTGGAGTGGGCACAAGTTTCAAGTTTTTTATAATAAAGAATTGTTATTTCCACCTACGTGATGTGATCCTTTCAGCCTTCATTATTCCCAAGATAGAAAATGTCTTATCATAAGTGTTGTTTCCAACTTCACCCACTATTGCATTAAATATGAAAGATTTGGAGATTTTTGAAGGACACTTACCATTTAACTTACAAATTAATTAGATCTTTGGGGTAGAGAAAGAGTTTCAATCAGGGCTTATAAATAGATGATCTACGCTCATTAATTTATGATTGTGAAAGTAGATTTCTGAAAATAGTTCGTGAGTGCTAGGTTCTCTTTGATTTTTGTCAAAAATTAGAATACTAATATCAGTTTGATTTTCAATGGATACTCCAATTTGTTTAAGATGCACTTTCTTGGAGGATCAGAAGGCCTTTTTGGGCCTAGTCACAGACCCAATCCTGGCTTCTATTGCTATAGAGTTGGGAGCCTTCACCAAGGAGGCTATAAGGATGGTGTTGGGACATGAAGTTCTGGAGAGTGAAAATATGCATAGAGTTAACATTGAAATTTTGTCTTGATTCTTGGCATCTCTATTGGACATAGGGGAAAAGGTGGATATTCTCATGCTTCTAAGGAAATTTTTTAGAGAAGAGTACCTCGGTGATGATGTGAATGTTGTCATATTTGCAGAAATTGGGTTTGGAATTCCTTGGGAAAATGATTTGCCTAGGATTCTACAACCAGGAGTAAATGTACCCAGGAAAACATTTCTACTACACCTTTATGTTGAGCAGCTCACATGTCATCGGAAGTGGGCACAAATTGGGAGGGATTTCCTCTGAAAGTGGCACCACTTGGAGGAAACCAAGGACTATCGATAGCTAGAAGAATTATCTGTGATTATCCTCTCTTCAAAGTTCCACACAGAAGGAAGGGAGCCTTAGTCGGATAGTCCCTGAATATGTCTCCCTTTGTCTCTGTCCCTTTCCATGTCCTTGAGTCTACCTATTCTCCCTCTGGTGGTAGTGGCCTACCAGGGTTTTTGTATTGATGTAAATTGTAATCACGTTTGTTTGAAAAAAAAATTTAAATATTTTAACAAATTTGAAGTGCTTTTCTTTTTTTTTTTATTATAAGAATCGTTAATAGATATGGCATATGGGTGTCATTGAATTGTAAATTTGTAATGAAATTTTTCCTAATATAATATTAAAAATTTGTGTTGCACTTTTGTTTCATGTAATAATTAAATGTTTCCAAACTTTATCATTTAATGGTGACTTGTTCAAATTTCATGGATAAGGTATTCTCGAATGCATAAATTCTAAGTGAATATAGTTAATGATTATATTCATTAGTGTGTATTAAATTGTTAATATTTTAAAATCATAACAATTGTTGGATTACGAGAGATGAATGGCTCGAGTTGTATTTTAGAAGTACTATGGGTTTCAAACACCTTTTTTGAAAACTCGCTCTGGAAACCTGACACATGTAATTCATCCAAAAGATTACGTACCATTATATCATGTGAAGATAAAACATTAAAAGGATTCTAGAACTTTGGTTTAAATGATACATTTAACGAAAGCTTTTTAACATTTTCTTTTTAAAAACCTATCGACTAGTAGCAGCAGAGCTAAAAAGAACTGTTGAACCATCACCAAAGATTTCAAGACTATAATTTGTGAGAGCCTTAGCCATTCTAACTTCTATCTATCTAGATTTCAAAATTTAATTTCAGGTAAGATATCTAGCCTGATGCATCCCAAATTTGTAATGTCAAAAATTTTGTTTAACTTGATTCTAAAATTTTAATTCTTGCATGTACAATTGGGGTTTTCTTAATTAATTAGTTATTATCTATGATTTTTCTAGTAATATCCGTGATTCTTTTTTTTTTCATTCTTCCGAAGAACAATGGGGAAAGTGAAAACTCAAGGCCAAGGGCAAGCAGATGGTAAAACTTTAATAGACTGCAGAAAACTAGTAGAAATCCCTGGTTTCACTGATGAGTATCATGATGTTTATAATCCTGCTATCAACGGTGAAAGGAGAGTTATATCAATTAAACATACATGGTGCAGTAAGGCAACTAGGCCAAAGAGGTCTAAATTTATAAAATTTAATCCAGTGATAGGTGCAAAAATAAATAAAGTTTCTTCGCGAGATGTAGGTTTGGGTTGCATGCTCTTACCCAAAGTTTTTCCTTGCCCAAAAATTGTCTTGATTTGTCCAGAGTATTATGATGAAGAAAGAAAAGTAATTGTGAATAAAAATATTCATTTATAAAGGGTCTAATAGTTGCAGAGGCAAAGGATTCATTGGGTGAGAACCATAAGCCTCCTTATAATTTAACATTTTTGTGCTTTTGGTTCAGGATACTATATCCTCGCTAGCATTTTTCCTGGGACTGGAAAATAATAGGGAAGTGGGTGCCAGCATTCTTCAATTGATTTGGGATATCCATTGTGTCAATGAGCCAGTAAGATATAATTTTGTTGGACACGTGGTTCAATTAATGCAAGAACAATTAGCATTGATTAAAAGAGGCAATTCTAAGACATTTAGGTTCACAACCTACTTGTGCTATATTCTGCTAGCCAAGCATGCTACAATATTAATGAGAAAAACCAACAAAATTGAAATTCAAAGGAGGAAAAGACTGACAGGTACTCCAATGTTGGGTTTAATGGAAGTAGTACTAAGAGGGGATGGGTGAATCATTACCTCTAATACTTTTTCATGTTCTTTAATCAATTAACCTTTGTAATAAATTGCATATCCATTCAATCCGATATACACTATCTTTGTGAGAGTTATATCAATTCATAACATTAATAAACATGTGAATCATTCATAGAAACATTCATGAACATAATTGACACATAACACAAGATATGATATCGCAGAAAACTCTTGTTAGGAAGTAAAAATTGCGGTGGGGATGGAACTCACAAAACTTCACTATCTGCATAATGGAAGGGGTCGGTTAAGGCTTACAATTTTGATCACTTCTGATGATCTACCCTGTTAGGAGTATCAGTGGATACCTATTACAGTTTACTCTATTAAGAGCTTTTAGCAACACTGTTAAGTGTGCACTCGGTTAAGAGATTTGATATAGGACTGTTAAATCCACCTTTCTTGAAATGATTTCTTACACTTTTCTCCACTTGCTAGAATGATAGAAAATTACAAACCTGGTAAATGCAATCTCCTATTATTGATATAGATCATATGTATTTCACATAAAAAATAATATCACCTTAACTGTGATTAAATAATACCTCTGATTATCAGTTTCCTCTGTTCTTGGTTCTACTAACCAAATTCTTCTTTTTCTGCTCTGGTTCTTGAAACTCTCAATTCAATCCATTGATGTGCTTGTTCTATTCTTCTCTCTCTTACACACACATTCTAATGAATGATTACATAATCTATTTATAGATGGATTGATTTCATCAAGTTGATGATAAAAACAATGTTAACTCTAAGATTAGGTTTACAACTTGCACCTAGACCTCCTAGTCTATGTACTTTAAATCAGTTAGACTAGTTAAAACACTTACATTAATGTTTCTTGTCCCTAAAGAAATGGATTTAAAAAAAATTAAATATCCTATAAATAGAATACCCTTGATTTATCTGATGTGGAAGTCAGATCCACTTTTTGCAGGCTGCAACTGACTTTTGGTTCTGTCTTTCGATCATGCTTGACTGTCCTTCAATTTTTACTGTCGGTTGCACTGAATCTATTTCATCAATCTGCACTATAACTTGCATTTTGGGTTCCTCTATCGGGTTCCTCCTTAACTCTGTGTATTGTGATTTTTGGTCTACACACTTCCTTGTGTCAACGGTTTTCTCTGTACTTAGTCATTTTCGGTGATCTGCCAATCTAATCTTCAATTTTCCCTTTACTGTCTTTCAGTGTAAGCTTTTCGAAAGTGTTGTTTGAATACTAATGACAAATTAATGTCATCAATCTCCCCCTTTGACATTAGTATAAAAAACTGATATGTGCAAGATAATAACAAAATGTTAAGTATATACAACATATATAATCCTTAGTCATTTAATGACTCCCACTATGTATATGTCAGTATATCTGTACATAAGATATATTTTCCTTCTTCATATCACTGTCTTTTTATGAATATATAGATACATATCTACCTTTTGACCATTCTTACTAAGTGTACATAACATTTTCAATGACATTTTGTACAAGTATCATTTCCCCCTTTATTTGATATTAAGGGCAAAGGTCAATTACCTTAGAGCTTATCAAAAATGTGCGAGTGAGAAGACTCCATGTCTTCCATCATTTTTTCCCATTGCTCCTTCAGGTTTTTTAGAGCCATTTTCTCAAGTGTTATCTTGGCATGCATATCATAGATGTTGTCTGCTATAGACATCTCAGGAGTTGCTATCAGTTGCCTTGCAGAACTGATATGTTGTTGTAGCAGTGTGAGATTTGGTAGAAGTTGAGCCTATAGCTCAGTAACTTCTTCTCTGAATCATTTCTTTGCTTCCCATAATTCTTTCCTTAACTATTTTACCTTTGTGATCTTTTCATAATGCAGTTTGAATGCATTTTCTTTATTGATTGTTAGGCTACTAGCACTGTTTGCTAGATCTGTATCTAGCTTTGCTATACTTTCACTATTTTCTTGAGTGAACTTTTCAATTGTTCTTAGCTTTTGGATTAATGTTATAGGTTCAAATATAATTGGATATAATTCTAATATAAATTCTGATAGCTTTACCTTATTTTTGGCCACTTCTTGGCTGATGTTCTCTAGAAGCTTTTGTTGATACTTCATTTATGCTCTCTCCTCAATTGCTTTCTTAGCATCAATGTTTTGAGTTGTGATATCGTTGGTGAGGATAGCTAGTTGATCAATTATGGGCTTTCTTTGATCAAAATCAACATCTGGTACAATCTGGTGTAGAATGTCCCATGTTGTCTCTAGTACCATTGATTCCTTATGTTGTTTCTTCATCTTTTCTTGTAATGCCTTCCTTTGGCATATATCTCCATATTCTTGCAATGCATCCATGTCAAGTGTAGTGGGGTCACACTTTAGTATTTCAATGATTTTTTCAAGTGTAACCTCCAACTTGTTCTTCTTTGTCTTCTTCTTCTTCTTCTTTTGTGACTCAGTGGAGTGTAGCACCATTGCTAATTTTTCAGCCTTTTTAGTTGTTCTTGATGATGTGACTTGTTGTGCATCTTCCTACTGCTTTGCATCAATTTCATCTCATCATGTGTCTACAGACATCTCTACATTCACCTTAGCATCATCGGTAGTACCTTTGTTTATTTTTTGAGGAGTTCCATCTTTTGGTTTGTCTCATTCATTTGAGTCCTTTGCATCATCTGCCTTGGTGTTCTCATTCTTTTCTTGAGTTTCCACATCCTTTTCCTTATCTCCTTCTGTAACCTTGCTAGTGTTGGTTACATCTTGATTGTCTCTATTGTTTTGCTAACCATTGGTGTTGTCTTTATTTTCTTCTTCTCCTACATCCTTTGGAGTTTCCTTGTTAGGTGATTTACTTGATTCCTACAGGATATTGATAGCTTGTATCAATATTGGTAGTTTTCCTAGAATGTTCACCTGTGCTCCATCAATTGGTGTGTCTTGTTCATCAATTGTATCTTTTACAACTTTGACATCTTCATCCTTATTGATTTCTTTTCCTAGGTCATCAGTAATGTCGATGATATTGATGTCTACAACATTGTCATTTGTGGTATCATCCCATGTTTCATCTACCACATTTGCATCTTTGTTCCCTGTTGTATCATCTACCTCTTTATCCAGCTCAATGGATGTATCATCTTTGTTTTCCTTATCAACATCTTGTTGTTGAAGGTCTTTTTTGGGGTTGTCTTTCTCAACTGGCCTATTCATGATCTTGCACCATTTATTGTGACTACCCTTTTCAAGTTAAATCAACTTGCCTTCAAGAAATTTGTATGCCCTTAGGTTCAGTGATAATTCTTTCTTGTGTTTCTCCATCATTTCATTTATCTCTACCTTTGTTGAATCAAGTGGCATTAGAGAGACAAGTACTCTCTCTCTGATTTCTTTCTCATTTTCCAAAGCAAATGTCCAAGGGGTGGATAATCTATCCAAGAGTTCCCATGGTACATAACTTCCTTCAAATTGCATGGGTACATATTTGAAGTTATACATCTTCGCTATCATGGCTTCTTCAATTTTATTTTGATCTTCTTGATTTCTTTTCCCCCATTTTCTAATATGTGGATCAGTAATAGATCTAGAATTTGCAATGTAAACACAAATGTCATCAATAGTGTCAAGTTCTTATACCTTGACATTTTCTACCTCCAAGGCTTCATCTCGCTCGGTATCCTCTATATCCTCTCAGGTTTTGATGAATTTGCTACCCTTCTTATTTTGTCCTCTCTTCGGTGTGGGTGCTTTTCTCTTATACATGCTGATTTTTCCTTTCTTAAGAGGTGAAGGAGTAGATTCTTTGGACGTTTGGCTTCTGGTCCTTGAAGTAGCTGTAGTTATTGGTCTCTTTGATGGTGGAGGTGGCAAGTCTGACTTTGTTTCCTTTGAGTTAGTCTTTTCATCATCTTTACCGATAGACACTTGTTCGTTAGTTTCCTCCTCTTGTTCTATCTCTTCATCTTGCTCAGCTTCGTCCTCTTCTGTAGATAAAATCTTCTTGAGATTCTTTACCATTTTGTCCTTCTTTTTCACTATCTTTTTTACTACTAGGCCTGATTTAATTCTTGTTTTGCCCTACTCATATGTGCCAAAACTTGGTTGCTTTTTGTCTAGTGGCTCATTGATTAAGGAATCAATTTCCTTTGTTGCAAGATCAATGTTGATCTCATATTCTAGTGGTAGAAACCATGTTGTTCTTGCTACTACAGGTTTGATGTAAGTATGATCTGTGTCAACCATGAAGCATATCTCATCCTTAAATTTCTCGATGAGTTTCTCGGGGATTCTTACCCTCTTTTGCATTCAGTCTTTGAATACATTGAAGTATTCATCCATGATAGTTTCAAAATTATCTCCTAAAGCATCTATGTGCTCATTGATTTGCATGGTTACTAGCTTGGTGTTGTCCCATTTTACATCTCCAATAGATGGGAACTTTTCTTGAAAATAAAAGAAAATGCACATTATTAATGAACCAAACTTACAGGTGTTTGACTTTGCATTCCTAATTGTCTTGAGATTTTATTTCAACTAATTCAGGAGTAGCTCAGACAAGTCTAACTGTGTGCCTTTCTTCATTATTTTGTAAGTTGTATCCACAACACCTGATGAAATACTGTTTAATCTGCTAGCCTGGAAGAATTTGTAACCTAGTACACATGCACCAAACTTAATTTCATCATTGGCTATGGTTTTCACTTTCAGTCCATGCCCATCGCATTTGGCTCCAGACATATTTTTAGTCTCTTCCTTCGATGGATGCTTGAGCGCCTTTACTTTATCAGTTACGGGGTAACCAGTGACCGCATGGATGACATATTGGGTGATTTCCTTTGGTTCATCCAACCATAACTTTTTATTGTGCATTCTTCTTAGCACTAACCGAATCCAATCAGTTTTGAAGACCTTAAAAAATTTTAGGGCATTGGTAAGCCATTTTACCTCAATGTGTTTTTGTTCATTCCTTAAGTGTTTCGTCTTCATTACAAAGATTTTGGTAAGCTTCTTCCATCTCTGATGTTCTAATCTCTGCAATCTTGTAGTGTATGAAGGATCAGACATCATCAACTAGCAAAACCCTAGCTGGTATGCGTGAGAATGCACCAGTGTCATCAGGTTGTGAGGCAACCTCTGGATGAATCTTATATTTGGGTTCCTCACATGTATTATTTTTGATGAGTTCAAATTCATCATTTTTACCTTCTTAGCTTTTACGGATTGTGATATTGATGCCATTTTCATAAATTAGGGCTTCTATTTAAATGCATAAAGAAAGAAGTTATTAGTCTATAGAACTTACTGTTGTGTTTGCACAAATCTTTGAACTATTTTGGAGTGCTTGGTGGTCGAGTCGTGATCGCTCTGCAACTTGGTTTCTTTCTTCTCAAAATTGCCTTTGCTCACTTTGCTTTGGTGTCGTGACAAATGAGTCACTTTGATGCCCTCTTTATAGTCATTGCCCTAAAAATCATGTAATAAATTCTTACTAACTCATCGGTGTCTAAATATTGAGCTCGTTGGTGAAGTTTTTATTACCATCGGTGATGCTTATAATGTTTCTGAGAAGTCAAAGTTGACTTAGCCTTTACCGATAGGTTTCAGTGACATAGATAGATTTTTCATGTGCCTTGTTTACCAACATGGGTCGGTCAATACTAACAAATTTTCTTATAACCGACGTCTCTCAGCATATTTAGGCAGTCTTTGCTTCAAGTGTATACCGATGGGTTTTGGTATATATGCCCGAAGACATAGTTTCCACATATTTCAACAAGTATAACCATGATGCATCTTTCTTATGCTGATTTTGAATTATTTCATCATATTATGGAACTGATGTAAAGTAATAGCTTAGTGTTAATGTAGTTCCATACTTACTTGTTATACTTAGGTGGGGTTGGTGATGTCACTAGATCCATTGGATGGGGTGTCACCATTTTCATTTCTCATTCTAGCTGCATCATTTCTTGAATCTTTTCTCCACATCTTGTCTCTAGCCCTCTGAATATCTTTAATGGTGTTTCCATTGGGGTATGTGCTTGTCTCTGTTATTCAGTCTCTACAACCCTTTTTGAGATGACCAACTTTGTGATAGTGTAAGCATACCATTCCGACATTAGTCCATCCTCTAGACTTTCTAGTCTATAGTCTCATACAGTTTGTAGCAATGTGACCATACCTTCCACATGATATGAAATTTGTCCAAGTATTGTAGTCCCATACATATTGATTATCGATATGCTTCGATTGATATGGAGAGTCTTGACCTTTAGGCTTCCATGCTTGCCTTTTCTTTTTCCAGCATTCAAGATTTGTGTGCCCATTCATCTTGCATGTAGGATAGTATTTGTCCATGTAGGTTTCCTTCCTTGGCTATTCTATCTTAGACTTACATTAATATGCCTTATGTCCTTTCTTGTTACATTTATAATAGAATCCTATGAATGAAGTTGTAGATTTAGGAATACCTTTCATTTTGCTTCTGCACACATTTGTTGTGTGACCTTGCTTTCCATAGTGTTTGCATGTAAGATTTCTTGGTCTTGGATTTTCATAAACATTCTTTGGATTGGATTGATTTGATGATTCCCCATTTTTGGTAAAGCCTAGACCGTTGTTGTTGTTGAATCTTTGTTGTCCTTCTAGAAAATCATCCATTCTTTTATTTCTCTCTTCACCCTTTCTAATAATTTCATTATGTTGTTGCTGAATTCTAACCTCATGCTTTAGTTTTTCATTTTCTTCTCTTAGTTCATCAATAATCTGTATTCTTTCAATGAGTTCAACATTCATTCTGTTAGCTTCTTGACAAATGAGAATGATTTGATTTGTGAGCTCATGGTGATGCTTAGCATGTCTTTGAATTGCTAACTCCTTTTCTCGTAGTTTCTCTGTAATCTTACTTGTGTCAGTAGTAGCTAGTGTTCTTTCTGTTGCAGCTTATCTAACAGAGCTCATCAAATCAATCATTCTAACCATCTGGGTCTCTTTACCAATTTGCAACATCTTTATTTGTTGTGTCAAATGTTTATTAATCTCCTTTAGATTTGTGACATTCTCTTCTAATGTATTTGATGTTTTTCTTGCATTTGATCCTGAAGACTCAAAGAAATATGGAATCTCTTCTTCTTGATAATCGTTTTCATTGCTTCAAGTTGCCATTCCTTTCCTCTCATCCAACAGCTCTCTCATCTTGATTCTAGCTTCTTTATACTATTCATAGAACATTTGTATCTCAATCTTTTTATTCTCAATATTCTTATCAAGTTTGTACTTCTCCATTGTATGATCTTTTCTCTTAATCCTTTAATCTTTTCAAGAAGAGACTTAGCTCTGATACCAATTGTTGGGTTTAATGGAAGTAGTACTGAGAGGGGAGGGGTGAATCAGTACCTCTAATACTTTTTCATGTTCTTTAATCAATTAACCTTTGTAATCAATTGCATATCCATTCAATCTGATCTACACTATCTTTGTGAGAGTTATATCAATTTATAACATTAATAAACATGTCAATCATTCATAGAAACATTCATGAACATAATTGACACATAACACAAGATATGATATCATAGAAAACTTCTATTTGTATGTGTTAATTTTGGCCTTGTTAATCAACCACACACTTCAACATAGTCCTTCTTCACCAAGTACATACAAGGCTGAATGTGAGATTATTCATCTTATCTGCCTGCATGATTCAACCTGTTACCTTCTATCTAGATGGGGTTTTTGAAATTGCTCTCAGAACGAGAGTCTCACAACCATGGACCAATCTAAGAACGAAGGATTTATCATGATGAATGCAATACAATGCAAGATTATGCTAATAAATGAAAGATGTGAAATAATCTAAACATGATTACTAAATGCCATTATTCTAGAAATTGAAATTATGCTATTTGCAAAAT
>MU216699.1:148750-161762 GCA_018584345.1 Thuja plicata | reverse complement strand
GTTGTGTCATGCATGAACTCCATGGAGAGAGCACCAAATTATCTCAAATGGTCTTGAGGGTCAGATGTACCCAAGTATTTATCATATTTAGGAAGTTCAACTCCTTTGGGAAAAGGAGGCATGTGAAAAATTTTATCAAATGGGAAAGGACAGATACTTTCCAACGTGAATTGTGTGACAGGTTTGTCTTTTTCTTTCAAGAGTTGAGAGAGTTTCTCTCACATAGTGTGCATTTCTTTTCGCAAGTGGGAATTTTCAGTTTCTTCCTCTTTCTCAACAAGTGTTTCTACAGCATAATTAGAAGGTAACTTAGCCCCTTCATTGGCTAGTTCAAGAATGTATTTTTCTTTCTCTTCAACTAGTAGAATTCTCATCATTTTATAGAAATCCTTGTTAGCACGAGCTTTTGCAATATCTTCTTGAGTGATTTCAACTTCTACATCATTAGGGGGGTCTTCAGAATGGGACTTACCCCAA
Organism: Thuja plicata; assembly: GCA_018584345.1. Classification (NCBI taxonomy): domain Eukaryota; kingdom Viridiplantae; phylum Streptophyta; class Pinopsida; order Cupressales; family Cupressaceae; genus Thuja; species Thuja plicata. The sequence continues at coordinate 161,285 of MU216699.1, read as the reverse complement.
GTTTTAAAGGGTTCAGTTCCACTAACTTCACCACCTGATTGGTTATGATCTGCCATCTTGCTAGAATGCAAGGATTCAAGGTGTAAAGACTTGGTATGAAAAGATTGAGTGTTCTCTAAATTTGAGTCTTCTTGGAATAAAGGATTTCAAACCCTACTAAGATCCATAGGAAATGACCATTTATTGTAAGGTCATCATACCGGGGAAGGAGATCAAGATGATTCCTCACTAGATGTAGCCAGTAATGGTGTGGAAAGTATAGATTCATCTTGATTGATTGAAGGAAATGTTTTGCCACTTCAAGTTGTGATAGTCATAGACAAAGTTTTGAACAAGGAAAGTGAATTAAGATCAAACTTGAAATTGTCTCAAAGATTGCACAAACATGCCAAAAGGTGAAGTATCCTTGGTGAAAATCATCTAAGATGAGGCTAAAACAAGCCAAGAGATGACTATTGCGATACAAGGCATGATGACACAGATGAAAGAGATCAATAGGACATGAGACAAGACCAATTTAAGCAAGAATCACATAGTTCTCAACCCAAGAAACTAAGTTTCAGACTGTGTGAAGATAGATGGAAAAAAATAGACCCATATCAGAGACCAGATTTGATAGAAGAATAACTGATTAGCAGATTTTAGCTCGTTGTTTTAGATAAAAGGCTACAGTTTTTCGTGATGAAATGCTATGTCGCGCGAAGATTCTCACCAGGTTGCATGAAGAAATGCTTGCTTCATGTGAAGAAAGACACCAGAGGACAAAAGTAATGACTGACAGGAAGTGGCACTGTTGCCAAATGTCGCACGATAGAGAATTCTGAATCGTGCAAAGATTTTCACCGAATCGTGTGAAGTTTTGGAAATTTCACGTGAAACTATGCAGATGTTGAAAAAAGTACATTTATAGAATTAGACTGTTAAGACCAGTTTGCATTTTCCAAGATGAAATCATGCTATTTTCTGACAGATAGTTCAGTTTACAGATTGTTTTGGACATGTTCAAGATTGACAGTTTGTGTGTTTTGATGATAGTTTCAATTTTTCAAGTGATACACCCACGTAAAACACATTAAATAGAATGTTTGTAGTACCAAAACAAGCACATTACAATCCTAGGATAGCCAAGACAATGTTTGTTGAATCTCCACTTGAACCGAAGTTCAGCTATGCTTACTCTTAGCGGATAACTTAGAAGCTTGGAAGCACGGGCTCCTCCTTACATATGCACACACTTCTTAGGCATACCAAGCTTCAAACCCCAAAGGAATTGCTTCCCAAAGGGCTGTTATCTCTACTAAAAGCCATAAAAATGTGGGGCATCTTAGTCAGTCTCTGACCTTCCGCGCCAATAGATAGAGGGTTTTTGGAAAACTAGAACAACAGTTTGTAGTAAGGACATCTGTTCAGGTGGTTGTGATCAAGTCATTTTCCCAATAAAGGGGGCTCTCCCAATCCTTTCAAAGCAAGGCTTTCACCTTAACGATGTCAGGACTTTAACACACCACTAGAGTACTGGAGGAGATTTTGGTTGCCACAACGAATTCACACCTGTCTACTGTGACATTAATCACAATAGCATTTTTTGTATACCGGTTTGGAAGGGATTGGCTTTAGCTTGTTACTGATTGGGCATCCACTCTCACCAGCTCTGCTAAAGCTCTTAGGAGGTAGTCACTCTAGAAGAATAACATGAATTTCTCTTACACCCAAGATCCATAAAGGTGAGGGGAGAGGATACGTTCATGTAGTTCTTAGGATTACAATCTAAAAAACACTTCAATCATGCAAGACAATGATTCATTTTAAGCACCAACCGAAGTGTGTTTTAACTACTAAAAATAGATAAAGGAAGTTGTGAAAACAAGCAAGGTCTTCGAAAAATGTCCTATAATGAAACCCATTAGTAGTTTTTAATGCCTTTCTTCATATCAGCGTCCTACAATAAACATGTCAAAAGTTTATGATGGTTTTTCTTTGTCTCAGTGTCCTGCAAACCACTGTTATGCTATTTCAAAAGATAAAATCAGAAAATCACAGATGTCAGAAAATAGCAAGTGGTTAGAAAACTGAGGCAATGAAATATTAAATTGAAATCTCTAGACAACAATTTTGCGTGATAGAGTTATACTAGAAAGTTCATGCAAAATGAAAAGAAAAGTCGCACGAAATTAAAATAGAACCTGTACGAAAGTATGGACATAATGCAAAAAATTGAAAAATATGAAGTGAAATGAGGCCAGATAGAAATATACCTTCCCCATGGTGGGTGCCAGAAATGTATGTGTTAATTTTGGCCTTGTTAATCAACCACACACTTCAACATAGTCCTTCTTCACCAGATACAAACAAGACTAAATATGAGATTATTCATCCTGTCTGCCTGCGTGATTCGACTTGTTGCCTTCTATCCAGACAGGGTTTTTGAAATTGCTCTCAAAATGAGAGTCTCACAACCATGGACCAATCTAAGAACGAAGGATTTATCATGATGCATGAAATATAATGCAAGATTATGCTAAGAAATGAAATATGTGAGATAATCTAAACATGATTGCTAAATGCCATTATTCTAGAAATTGAAGTTATGTTATTGCAAAAATGAAGTTATTCTATATGAAGATATGACAAAAATTTAGTATCCTAACAATGCAAAAGTAAGTGAGTAATCAGGGGGTTTTGAATGAAGAATGAGAGTTATTTTATAGACTCTGAGAGGATCAGAATAGAAACTTTCCTTTTTTGAAATAAAAAAAATAGAAAAGCCAGTTAAAAACAGAAAGCTTTATTAAAAAGAATTCAATAAAATTGCTTTCTTCCTGCTTTCACTGTTTTCTTTCTTTGATTTAATATTGTTTTATTTGAATTTAATTGTTTTATTTCTCTTTAAAGCACAATTAATTCAAAGTTTCCATTTCTGAATAGAAATAAGATTTTTGAGAGAATATCCAATTAATTAAATAAATATGACCTCATAATTGCTTTTTCTCAATTATCTGAATAATTAAATTCAATTATTGAAATGAGAATATTTATTTAATAATTAAATATTATTTAATTCCTTTTTCATGTGTCTCAGCTAAAGAGGGTGAATTTAATTTAATTAAAGTGCTGGGACTTTATAATTAAATTAATTCAATCATAGGGTTTGTTTAGCCAAATAGATATTTAAGAATTAAATATGATGTATGATTAATACAAATTTAGGATTTTCTACATTTGACACTTAGGTCAAGTAGAGTCAGTGAAAACTCAGAATTGCCTAGTACAATAGGACTTTGATGATTTAGAAGAGTGACAAATGCAAAAAAATTGGTTAAGGTTGCAAGATGCCAATTTTGGGGTGTTACAGGGACTGGGCAACTTATGTAGCAAGTTCCCTTTCTAAAGAGGCCAGCAGAATCTATATAGAATCCCATAGAAGAAGATAGTGTCAAGAAGCAAAAGGTTTCCAGATCATTGACACTTGATCCTAAAGAACTCTTTGGACCTTCAGGTTTAGCAAAACCCTCTAAAATTTTAAATCCTTGAAAAACATTAGTTAGATCAATAGGCATTGCAAGCTCTGGTTCACCTTTCAAACATTCAAATCCTTCTGCAACACCATATTTTTGTTTCAAATATTTCTATAATAAATTTGTAGAAACAACAACCAAGAATAAGGAAATAAAGAAGACATTGTAGACTGGCACCCTTGCTGTAGCTATAGAGTAACAACCTGCATCCAACAAGGTTTTTTTGACATATGACCCAAACAAAGACATGATAGAGTTCATGGTTGTTATTCCACCCAAAAAAATATGGAAACCCAATAGAGAGTTAGATAGATCCATCTGAATTTCAAGTTAGCACTCTCCAAATGGATTTTTCCAAAGTTAAAAATGTGGACAAAATCAATGTGTCAACATCTACAAATCAAGTGGTCTACAGTGCACTACTAAAGCTGGAAAGAGAGAAAAGTAAGCTCGAGAAAAATATAGAAAAGTTACAGGAAGACATTGCCAATGAAAAAGAAAAGAGGAAAGCTTCAGAGAACAGTTTGAAAGAATTACATAAAAATATTAAAAAATTGACCTCTACATCAACAAATATAGAGAAGGAACATGTGCAGGCAGTACTGAAGGAACAGGAGCAGGCAGAGCTGAAGGCATTGAGGGGAAAACTGGCAGAAATTAGTTAAAAACTAGAGTAAGAAAGATTGACTTCACAAAATTTATTTAAAACCGTGGAGAGTAATGTTGCCTCCAATTGAGAATTGCAAAAGCAATTGGACTCTCAAGAGGATAAAGCCAATCATTGGGAACATGAATTAGTGGACAAGAAAAATAATTGTGAAAAAATGGCAAAAGAACTAAAGAAGGCCAATAATACAATTCAAACTTTAACAAATACTAGTAATAATTTATTGAAGATTACTAAAGAACACATTTGGGGCCAAATACTGGGGATGTCTCATTGCTTGTTTGAGTGGTTTGAAATGCTTCAAAGTATGAGAGTATGTTATTTCAAGATCCATAAGAACATTGAACAGAACATGGATGTTGTCAAGAAAGAAAAGAAAGAAAAATATATTATGCAACAACTCTACAGTAAGAGTGATAGTTATCTATAAAACAAAGGAATTATCACTCACCTTGATGCCTCAATAAAGGTGTCAAGTATCATTCAAAAATGTGAGAAGCTATGAGAAGCACATGAATTGGATGACAAGGCTAAGAAGAAGATCACAAAGATGGAACAAAGGAAAGAGAATTTGGAAGTCTTGTTTTGCCTAAGGGATTTGACACAAATAAGTTCATTGGAAGAGAAACATACAAAATAAGGTTGCAAGACAAAATAAATACCGATTTATGCTTTCTTCCTATAGACATATCTCCTGATACATTCATTGATTTCATCAAACCAGTGAGAAATTTGAATGGAGTTTTAGAGGCAACAGTGTTTTCAAGTCACATTTCCAATATGAATTGCTAACGAAGTTGTAGGAGTGTGACTATACTATGAACCAAATTGTTCTGTCATCAGAGGATGTTTGGACTAGCCTACAAAGATTGATCTGAATTTTGAACTACTATAAATTTTAATGTATTGCAAATGAATACAAAAAAATTGTGCTCTATCTAATTTTCATGTTTTCCAATTTAATGTACATTGAGTTACTCTATTTTATTCATTTATTCTTAGTTGATTTACTCTATTATATGTTATTGGAATACAAAATTCATTCAGGAATTTCAAATTCAAATATGAATGATCATTAATGATACGATACAAACTACAGTAATGATACTCTTTGTTCTCAAATTTTAATGATGAAACATAATACATTCTTTCTTTTCTAAAATTAACATTGAATGATAGGATATAGTAGTTAATAAGTTCAAAAAATACCTATTGATTGCTACTGCTAATTTAGTAGAAATTTCCTAAATTTGCCAGTCCATCTTTGTATCATCATCATCATCATCATCTAATTCTGGTATCCCAATTCCTTCATTGTCCTCTTCATTTTCATTTGTGTCTTCTTCACTCTAGTCTATGCCTCTATGAATCCCACTCCCATATCCACCTATAGTTGTCCTGCTCAGAGTCATAAATTGGTTAATGGTGTTTCCCAACCCTCTTCTTTTGCATCTTTTCTTCCAAATTTCCATCGATTTTTGATAAGGAAAAGTATTGACATCATACCTAGATGTGTAGACCCTCAAGAATATTTTAAAATTCTTGTCTATTTTGTTTCTTAGCTTTGATTTTAGGAAGCCCAAAGCACTAAAAACTCTCTCATCCTCCACCGAACCCAATATCATGGTTTGACATAGATCACCAAGCTCAAAGAACTTTGAAATTTCATCACACAACATTGTGCTATGTTTTAGTTCTGTCCAAAGCCTTTTTGTTGAGCCCTCTTCATGTGGGTTATGAATTAATTGATATTGATGCTTCATAATCCTTGAAAAAGTGTCTGATTGTTGTCTAAGAAGACCCTCATCTAAAATTCCATTGATAGACAGTCCATTGAATTCTATAGATTTGCAAAATTCCTTTATCAAAGTCAACAACCTATTACGATAATCTTCCTTAGAGTTTAAGTGCCAATATTGAGGAAACACAATTACCATGGCCTCAAGCAGTTGTTCATATGGTAATCAGGATCTTATTTTAGAGGAAACTTTATAGGCTATGTCCCTTGCATTAGCTTTTATAGACTCGATGATCTTGGTAAACTCTTCACTTGTAACTCTTGTAGCTTGCTTCTTTGGGGCACTGTAGTACATTGGTATCTGAAATCCCCTTACACAAACACATAAATATTAATTTTCAATGATCTTTAAATAATTATTAGGATTGTCTAAATCTGTTAGTTTCTTCCAGTGATGAAATTTTTCATTATATAAATTTGGGTCATTTTGATAGAGATTATCAAGAGCTTGGCATGACATTTTACGCAAATGAGCATATTCTGCAATATACATGGCTCTTTGCTGGGGTTTTTTCATAATGAACGTCATTTCTTCTAGCATGGGAAGAAGAGCTAAAGTCAAAAGTGTCTCTATATTGCTTAACCTCCAAAGCAGATTGCCACATCTCTGATTTTCTACATTGTCACTATTTTCATACATAAGTCCAATCAAAGATTGATATTCGGAAAAAAATTGATGTGCTAGTCCATCCAAAGAGATCCATCTAGTATCAACATCTTTTAGAAGCTTGTTTCCATTGGTAATTCCATCAAAAAAGTGTTGAAATTCCCTAAAACATTTGGGACTTTGACAAAAATATGAGTACAACTCTCTTACTAAATCTTCAACCTTGTATACTAAAGAAAACTTCTTCACAACTCTAAAAAAAAGATTCATCATGTGGGCCATACAGTGAATTCCAAAAACATATGGTGAACAAGAAGCCTGCATCTTTGTGCAAAGACCATTCCTTTGACCTTGCATTACTAAAGCTCCATCCTCTCCAACATAGAACAACTTCTTTTCTATTGTCAATTCATCCATAGCTCCATATTCAATTAAATAGCTCTTTACTAATTGAAATAAATTTTTTGATATCGCATTGTCCCTGAATTTTGCAACAGTTAGTAGATGTGGTTGGTGTTGGTTGTATTTCCTATTTTTGAGTTCGCCCTAAAATTTTTTGAAATGCATGTCATTCTTATGTCTAGAAGGTTAAACTTCATGTCTGAAATTGTTTACATACGTCTAAAAATAATGCTTTAGCCCTAAACCTAGTTGAAAATGTCAAAACCCTAAGCCCTTGAGTAATTTTTGTTTGAAATTGCAGAAAAGTCCTAAAATTCTCAAAGCATGTTCTATTTCCATGTTACTTTTTATGACTTAAGTCTGAGTTTATGTGCATGTGTTTATGTCTTGGTCACTAAGTCTCATAAGAAGAAACAAATATTCCTTATGATCAGGAGACTTGGCAAAAATCTTTGGTTGTGTAGTCTCCTAATGAAACAAAATATGCTAAAATGGTTATGAGACCTAGCACAGACCATTGATCTCAGATATGATTTGACAGTGGTCACATTATCTCCTGATAAAAGCATAGTTATTTATTTTATTTGGTGACTTCGAGATTTCTTAGTCGCGTTATCTCTTGATGAAACCCATGGTTATGAATTAAGTCCAAGTGTTTAAGTTAAATTGTTGTCACCAAGTCTCGTGATCAAAAGTGAGTTAAGTGAAAGAACTGGAGATTTAGTGACAACCATTGATCAGAGATTTAATCTAATGGCAGTTAGGAAGTCTCCTGATTGTAACTGTGGTTTATAAATTATCATGTGACATGGATATTCAATATTCGCTAAGTCTCTGGATAAACCAAGGATTAGATGTCATATTAAGATAACAATGTTGTTGTGCAGTTGCATGAAGAAAGATGAGTTAAGACAAATATCAAGAGACTAAGGGACAACCATTGGATGAAGATAAGATTTGAGGGCAGTCGTGTGGTCGTGATACAAAGTTGAAAATTTAAGCATGATCAAGTGATTAAGAGACAAGAGGAAAAGGTAAGACACACCTCCATTTGTTGCTAAGTCTCATAAAAGATTAGGGTTTGTAATAAAGATTACAATACTTAGCAACCATCATTAGATACAAAGGAAATCTGAATCAACGGTAGTCACGTTGTCTCTAAATAAAGATTTTAAAGAAAATATAATCAAGCGATTAAGATACTAATGTGTTTAGTCATGAGGTCTCCAGATGAAACATGATTTAAGGAGACTATCCAGCAACATAGAGAAATCATGGTCGCCAAGTCTCCAGATGTGACCTAAGGTAAAAAAATGGCTAAGAAATGCTTTAGTCATGATGTCTCCATAAAAAAAATGGTTAAGTTAAAAGATCAAGAAATTTGGAGATAACCATTGATCTAGTGATTGATCCTATGGAAGTCACTAAGTCTCTTGAAGAAACTATAGTTATTAAAAACATCAAGTGACAAGGAGATCACTCAGTCGCTAGGTTGCTAGAAGTTAACCATAGTTTAATAAAGACTTTTCTGAGGTGCCATCATGGACAATTGCTGACCAATAAAAGTACAGAGATTTTGACAGATGGGAAAGTAGTCGTAATATGATTTAATGCAACTTGTTAGATTTGATCTTGATCTCATTTCTAATTTTATAAGGTTTTATATACAAAAATACTCATCAGAAATTGATTACCTGACAGTTTGAATGCCACAACTAGAACCATAAATTGATGTCACAGTGTGTGGAACTAATGGTGAGGTGATTGAATTACCAGTTTGAAGAGACATCTTCATTGAATTCTAAATTATAAGTAAGCTTGTTCGTTGTTTTGTTCTTACCAGCGTCTAATTTCTCAGAGTGAAGAGTTCATAGAGATTTTAGTATTTTCTGAGAAAAATTTAATTCTCTAGCAACAAGTGATTCAGAAAGGTGATTTCCTAATTTAGAGTTCAATAGAGATTGTGATTGATAGTATTTTCAGAGTTTAGAGTTGCAAATTTCAAGATAATTGACAGTTAATAGTGAGGGTTTTGAGCATTTGTTTCAATATCAGGGATAAGGTGTTTAGAGAAGAATAGAAAAAGAAAAGATGATCCAAGCACAGAGTATGGAATCCACTAGTGGGAGAAGTGAAGATATTGATGATGAATCAAAAGGAAAAAGAAACCATTCAAATGAGTTTCTCACTTTGCTTCCAAGCTCCAGTCAAAATAGAAAGGTTAGTGCTGAGGTCTTAATTGATGATATGTCTTACATTAGAGATGAAAAAATGTCAGGTTCATCAGGGTATTCATCATTTAATTATTTCTTTAATAATAGTGATGAACCCATGCCTATCTCAAACCCTTGGACCTATGGATTAGCCAGGTTGATTGTTCCTGATGTCTTTGTTGATGTCAATTTCATTTTAGAATTAGCCAACAGGTATGATACCCTGACCAAAACCATTAAGAGGGATGATGGAAACCCCTTACTTTGGACCGGAATACCTTCATGAAGGCCTTCAATGTATACTACCCCATGGCTACTGAAGATCCTAGAGAATAGATACACTAGAGAATCTGGCATTACTACTAAGTTGATCAGGGATCATCATGTCCCTAAGAAAATGAAAACCTACATAGCCCCCATGCCAGGAGAAACCCCATATTTCTAAAAATATCTTAATTTATACATAAAATACATATCATATGCACTATGTAGAGTTCTTGGAAAGGATGTTGGGGTAGAGAGAATCACCTCAAATATTTTAATGATGGTGTTGGATATGCAGAGCCTTCATACCAATTCTAATTATGATTACATCTAGTACATCATAGACTAGATGCATCAAGGGTTTGTAGACATATAGAGTAAGAACGATCATCCAAGATTTATGCATTATTCAATCCTCATGCATTTGATCCTATACTACAATTTCCCAATTATGAATTGTTAATTTCTACAGCCACAAAGGTTTCACCTTAACCTACCTAACCCTATCCAGCTTTGGCTCAGAGTATGGAATTATACATCTAGAGAGAAAGAGTTTTGTGCTTTTGAAAATTGGATAATCTATCCACCTCTTAAGTGCCTAGGTGTTGATAAACCTAGGCTTCCTATTAAGGTAATACAATTATTGAGGCCATTCCAATATCTTGATAAATGGCCAGGAGACCATAATTGGGAGGATTTCTATTATGAGAAGAAATTCACAATAATGAGGGTCTAATATTTCTCCCACCCTCCACACATCTTACCATTCCATGTACCACCAAGGATAGATGCAATGGAGTTAATCAAGAAGCTCATTTTGAAAGACAAGGAGCACCTAGCATCACATAGGAAGGGTACATTTACCCCTAGGCAATTTAGGATTTACAATTTTACTATTGGAAAAGGAGTTGTGGACCTAGTAAATGCCTAGATGAATCATTAAAGAATGAATGTGGCCCTGCATAGATATGTTGATACAGAAGGTTTCATCCTTAGTGCTAAGAAATTGCTGACACCATCCATCCTCTACACAAAAGAACATGAAGAATGCATGGAGGAGGATTTAATCAGAAATATTCTAGAGGATGTGGAGGTGGAAAAAAGAGAAATTAAGTTCAATGAACTTATGGACCTGCAAAGGCAGGTGAAAATAAAAGGAATGAATTTTGGAGGTTTCTACCCTGATATGCCTTATTTGAAAAGGCTAGATGCTATGATCAACTCCCATACTCTCCTCTACAATCAGTTAGAAGATGCACTAGTGATCCTAGAGAAAGGCCATAGGGGGAACTCATAATAAAAATATGATAGTGATGAGGGATATCCTTCACCTACTGGTTATCCAGAATATTAAATAGTTGTAGTGGAGCAGGCAGTTGAGGGGGAGGATATCATTGACTTAACAGAGGTCCCAAAGAAGGAAGTAACAAATGAGCCCCTGCCCAAGAGACAAAAAATAGAAATAGGGGAACCTTCTAGGAAAAAGAAGACATATAGAATTGGAGTTTTGATAACTAGAGATAGGCCCTATGATAATTTATTCAGAAAAAAGATCAAAACAGGGAAATAATTGCAAAAGGATGTGGAAGAAGAGGAAGAATTACCTCTTAGGAGTTGTACTGATGAAAGGTTGATCCACCAAGAGGAATTCCTCGAGGATAAAAACTTTATCAAGACAAGAGAATTCAAGGATTTCCTCATATGGAATAAGCAGCAACAAGTTGGAAAATAGTTACAATGGGCTAGTGGTGATCCAGTCACTCAAGAAGCCTTACAGACATTGCAAGATTATGATCCTGAATCTCAGGAAATTACACCAGAACAAGCAAGACAGCTAGTCAAAGCCAATGGGATATTATTAGTAAAAGGTTGGGACTTGTCCTCAACATTTATAATAGACCAAATAAGAAGGCAACCTGATGTCAAATTATCATCAGAGACTCAGGTTGGGGATATGATCATAGGGTTTGGACATAACCCTAAGTCCCAGGCACTTGCAATGTGGAGCTTAGATCCTAAGGATCAAAAGCCATCTATTTTAAATATTCAAGATAAGATGGAAGGCAATAAGATCATATGGACACTAGAGAATACAAGGAATTTGGAAATATCCCTAGTGATGACTCACTTTTCTCAGCTCAATGAGGCGAAAATAGCCCAACTATCAGAAAAATTGTAGAAACTCACTAGTGATACTAGTGATATTGTTAAAGATAGGGAGATAGCATTGGTGAAGATCAAAAAACAAGAGAAACTCATAGATGAGCTTACTAGACAACTACTAGATATAATAGAGCCTACCCCTGTTGAGCCTAAAGAGGTAAAGCATATAGAGATCCAAATAGAGGATACATGGGAGATACACACTGAAATAGATCTAGGAGTCACATATCATAAAAATGTTTTTTTGGAGGCATTGACTTCAGTTTTGCAGCATAGAATAGACACCATCAAAAGAAAAATTGATGTGGTATATGGAGCTTATGGCAAGTTTCCAGGCTTACAGGTAGAAGTGAATAGTTTTATTTTGATTTTGATGCAGGAGCATCCTGGGTGTAAGGGCAATCTTGCATCACCCAAAAATATGTGTTTTTCTATTCAATAAGGGCTATTTTGTACAAAGCTGCTATTTTTGGAAACTTACTATTTTTAGTAAGTTGGTTGTTTAAACTCAGAATGTTCTAATTTTCTAGGTGAAGGTTCATCTTAGTCATATAAGAATGGCAGTTGAATTTCATTGCCAGATCATCTGTATTGGCGAAGTTATTAAGGATTTACTGTTGAGATTTTAGGGTGCAAAACCTTTGAGCTCAATTTTCAGGACCTTAGAGGCTCTAGATCGAGGTCGGACCCCCAGATAACTAGTGCTTCACATGTTAGGCATTGTAGATCGCGATTTCCCCTTTCTGAAAAGTGGTTATAATAGCCAATCGACGCTACGGTTCAAAAGTTATGGCTTCCGGAAGTTGGGCTACCTAATCTCATGTTTTGTAAATATTTAAAGCCGACCCTTTTGTAATAAAAGTGAAAAGTAATTAAATGCTAAGGGTAGTCAGCCTTAATGGCTAG
>MU216699.1:104873-140889 GCA_018584345.1 Thuja plicata | reverse complement strand
TTAATCAATCTTATAATGTTTCATCAATCAATTATTAATTAAGAATAATATAATAATTTAATATTGAATATTAAATTTTATATGATTAATAATAATATAACATATATAATATATTATTATTAATCAAAATGTATTATATATATTCTAATGATCATACGACTGAAGCGACAAACATTAATAGTAATGAAGAATATGTCTATGTGTCTCAAAGTCCCCAAACAACTAGTGATTAGAATTTTTGATAAGGTACCTACATTTTGTAGAAGGATAAGTTAATGCCAAAATCAATGCAAAGTGTAATAAGATGAGTTTAAGAGGTCTTAATACAACTTGACATAGCAATGATACCTTCTAATCCATGTCCCTGTCACAAAAATAGATCCTATTGAGTACTCAATACCCTCTCCATCAATGATTGTAGTTGTCAATTTTTTTGGCCTCGATACAACAAGACAAAAAGTAATATGTTCCTTCTCCATTGTTCTCATCTACAATAATTGCATATACATGGCTTGCATTTAATAGAAGGATATAATTTTATACCAAAATCAACATAAAGCATTAATAAATTGAGCCTAAAATTGATTTTACCTAAGTAATAAATTGAGAATTAATTTGGTTCAACTAGGTTAGATACATGGTCAAAATATATTGATGCTTCAATATAGTTCAGTTGTAGTACTCTAGGACTTTGATATGTATCTAGGGTTTGCAAAGGTCCAAAAGACCATTGGTCAACCCACTCTCTTGATTCACATTTATCCAACACAAAATGCATACACAGAGAGAAAGAGGATGCAATCTGTCTGGTATAAATAACTAATGATGTTGTATTTGAACTTCTAAATGAATGCATGTCACTTGATCCTACAAGTGTACAATATTCTACATAATTTTCAATGTTAGCTTCATGTATTAACCAAAAATATCTACAAACCATAGACTTACCCACATTACATGGTCTCATTGTAGAGTTACACCATTGCATAATCATTTTTGCATCTATCAAAATTGCACCACCAGGGTACTTGAATTCCTCTCTGGTAAGATCTCTTTTCACACATGCTCCCACACCATCATTCTCTCCCTTTCCATGCCTTGCCTTGGTGAAATTCTAAAAATTTTGCACATTGCTTGTCTTATGCATCCTATTCAACCAGTAGAACATCCTTGTATTCTTGAATTGTGTGTTGCAATTGTCTGACCATATTATGTGTTGGTTGTATCTTATATCTCTTTCCTTTAAACTGTCATAGGAAACTTTAAAGCATCTTTGCACAAAATCTGATGAAAGAGCATGCTCTTATAACCTTTCTATCCTCCTTTATACTATCATGTGCATGCATGAATGCTATGTGTACAAAAATTGTAACTTTTATAGAGTGGTAATACATAGTTTTCACTTCATTTTGAGGTTTTCATGTATAATTCTTAGTAAAATCAATGACAAAGATAATAGTACCGAGGGGAAAAGTGTCCTTACACAACTTGAACTGCTCATCTAACTACCTTTCTCTATGTGTATGACCTATGTACTCAGACTATTTTCTCTTGAAAAATCTTCATAAAATCAGCTACGCATATATCCTTTTTCACTAACACACACTTCTTTAATTCTTTTCCATCTTTAACACCATATGAGATTGACTTGTATTTTCCAATAGAAACTAGTTTCTTACCAATTTCATGTATGCTATCTAGATATATGCATCCATTCAAATGCTAAAAACCACCACATGTAGGACACAAACCTTTCAAACACATCATCTTATAATAAATGTGTTGAAGACAATTATTCAATTGTGTATTGTCATTGATGTTTACACAAATGTATTGATGCTTAAAAAAATGTATATATCCTAAACCGAGCACAGTTAGTGTATGTCAAGCTCTCATGGGCATTGAAGAAGACTCCAGTATCTGCCAAAGTGATTTTTAGTTCTAACCAAGTACACTCGGGCATTACAATAATGGTCGGGCATTGAAGGATTGTAGTGTTAACCGAGTTATGCTTTTAGTGTCAGCCAACTAACTGCAATTTACACTTTATGTTTAATTGGTTATATGCAACCAAAAAACTTAAGTTTTATTATTTATTTGGAAGGTTATTCAAGCTAACTTGACAAGGCCTATCATATATATAAGGTCAAGTTTGGATTGAATGGAGAAGTGGAAGTGTGTGTATTGTTTTGATGTGAAAATTGAAGGCAAAATTAGACGGGATTTTGATTAAGGAAAAAATATCCAGATAGTGCTACAATAGAAAATTTGATCAATGAAGATCCAGATTATAACCAGAGCAGAGATCTAAATCAGCAAAGACAGATGCTACTTCAACAGGTCATTTCCATTGTTACTCTCTAACAATTGTAACAATGATCTAAATCCATTTACAGAGTAGACTTAACAGTCTTTTGTAAATCCTCTCACAAGGTGACATTTCTATTTATTGAAGTATTTGAAGACCTCTAAAAAGGCTAATCCTTACATGGTGATTAAATCCTCTAACAGGGTCACACCTAACAGTGTGTTTTGCAACCTTTAATAGGGCTGGCTCCAAAATAGGGCTCACTTCAGAAGAGTGAAAAATAGTAACTCGTTGCAATTGGTGGTTTTCCCAAATTGATTTTCCACATTAAATCTTGGTGTCATCTATGTTCATGTTATTTGCTTTATGTTTTTTGCACTTATTCAGTAAAGGATAATCATAGTTAATATCTTAAGTTTATCTTCGTTAACCAAGTAACAATGATGAGTTTGATTAAGACATCTAAGGGACTTGGATTTGTTTTTGTAGTAACTTATTTACCCCTCCCCTCTCAGTTACTCAACTCATTTCCAACAATTGGTATCAGAGTTTTTGGTGCTTTTAAGGAAAGTTTCAAGGCCTAAGCTAAAGATCAAAGATGTCTTATAGAAGGGAGATCCCGAAGCTTAAAAAAGACAACTTTGCTACATGGAAATATTTGATGAGGCTACATCTATCTACTATTGGAGATATTGGTTTTCAATTCCTGGATCACAAATATATAAAACCACTGAGACCTATGTCTATGGATCAGATGGTGGACATGAAGAATCATAACATAATAATGATTGATATTGCTTCTTCACTCATCTATTCAGAATTTGATGAAGTCAAGGACTTCCCTATTTCCTATGATATTTGGAAGAAACTGCATGATATCTATGGAGGAGATGACAATGTAAAGAGAGCCAAAGAAGAAATTCTCAGAGGTCAGTTTGATCAGATGAAAATTAAAGAAGGAGAAGACATAACAAAATACAATGAAAGAATCAAGAAAACTGTGAGTGCCATCAGAGCTGCTGGTGGAACAATTAAAGATAAAATAGTGGTTAGTAAGGTATTGAGAACTTCACTTCCTATCTATGCAATTATATTTTCATCAATTCAAGAGATGAGGTGCAATAATGATATAACTCTAGATGCATTGGTTGGAAGGCTTGCAGCTTTTGAGTTGGATAATTTTGACAATTATTCTTCTAATCCTAGAAATCTTTAGTCTACATTCAAAGCTAAATTAAAACTTGGAAAGATAGATAGAAAATGAAAATAGATTGACAGTGATAATGATGATGAATCTGATGATGAAGATCTAGAATTCATTGAAGCACTACTTGCAAAGATAGTTGCCAAAGGAAAAGGGAAATACAAAGGAAGAATGCCATTGATTTTCTTTTCATGTGATGAGGTTGGCCACATTGCTACTAAGTGTCCAAAAAAAGAAGACAAAGATGAGAAAAAGTTAAACAAGTACAAAAGCAAGAAAGATTTCAAAATCTACAAAAGCTACAAGGACAAAGGTAATAAATCTTGTTATATTGCAAAAGATTCTAATAATAATGAAGATGAAGATGAAATGAATGACATTGCTATTAAGGATGAGTCAGAAAATGAAGAAAATGATAAGAATACGTGTTTTCTCATATTAATGACACTTGGATAATTGATAGTGGTTGTCCTCACCACATGACTGGTGATAAAACTAAATTTGAACATCTTGAGCACTATGATGATGGGAGTGTCAGTTTTGGGATTGATGAACCTTGCTATGTGAAAGGTAAAGGTTGCATTTCTATAAATGAAGGAATCAAGTGTGATAATACTTATTGTTTGATGATATCAGTTTTGGTTACTGATCATGTTGTTGATATTCATGTTTTGGCACTGATGTCAACATATATTTCTATAGAGAAGACAGACTGGCTACTTAACTGGAAGGAGTATACGGACATTGTACAAATGATTTAGAATGATAAAATTTGGTTTTATGCAAAAGTATGTGTTTTAACCTTATTCCTAAGGTTTCTTGGCTCTATGTTACATACTATGGATGTTACAGTTGATTTGGTGAAGACTAGTTTTCTGGACTGTAACTGTGATTCTGAACAGAGCAGGTCTTTATGTTTCGGGTATATCTTTCTGGAAAAGATATTTCAAAAATTGTGAGCTTATTGATGGACAGCCGACATATGGTAGAGTAATGGGTTGAGTTATATTTTTGATTGGATACTGATGACATTAGTTGTGATGTGTATTCTGGAGAAGACCTATTTCCTAGTCGACTTCAGACATGTAGCGTGTGAAATTAATTGTGAGCATGAATTATAGATTTGGAAGTATATGTAATGGATTGTAAATTTTTTATACTTGCTATAGATATCGAGTGTATCTTAGAAAGGTTATATGTAATTATTTGTATGATGGAAAGCCTGAATTGGTCGACCTAGTTAATTATGTATTAGGAAATCTTAACTGGCCAACCAAATAAATTATTCTAAGAGGGTATATATGAATGACAATTTCTTGTGGAGAAGACTAAAAGAGAAAGATAAAGAAAGAGAGGTGTAGAATATATGAATCTTGTTGATTGTTGGATACAAGCAGAGTTGATAATTCATTGGAACTGACCAAGCAAAGATAGTTGCTATCAGACAGTTTGCTGGAATGTGTATTTTCCTTATACACTTGATTCAAATTGTAAATCCTTGAGGGTGGCTTAAACATTCTTTGGGTAGTTTGCCTTGGCAGTGAGCCTACTATTTTCTTTGACTCCTAATAGGGTCTATCTCCTAACAGGGACTACGTACTGTAATGTTGTAACAAGCTCCTAACAGGGCTAATATCTTTTAACAGGGATATTATACTCTTAGTACATTATTTGTGGGTGTTAATTCCCATCGGGTTTTTACCTTTAACAAGGTTTCCTCGACAATGAATATTGTGTTATGGTGTTGGCATTTACTGTGTTATCATTTACAGTTGAAGATTTGGTTTATAAAGTATAAAGTTTAATAATCTAGATTACAACTGATTCACCCCCCCCCCTCTCAGTTGTCTTATGGACTGTTATTCCTAACACTTATTGGGTTGAAGGACTAAGGCATAATATACTAAGTGTGGCACAGCTAAACAACATTGGTTTCAAGGTAGAATTCATGAATGGTAAGGCCAAGCTCCTAGATGGTACGGGAAACCTAGTCAGAACTGGCAGGCAAACAAAAGGTAATCTATTCTATCTTGGTCTCACTGAAAGGTCATGTTTTATTGCACAAGTAGAAGAGATTTGGTTATGACATAAAAGGCTATGTCATGTGAACTTTTATAACATGGTAAACATAAGAAAGAACAAAAGAGGAAGAGGTATTCCTATTTTGAAGAAGCCTGAATTGGCGATATGCAAACAATGTCAAATTGGGAAGATGGCAAAAAATATTTTCAAGAGAAAGAATTACCATACTGAAGAAGTCTTGGAGTTGGTACATACTGATCTGTGTGGACCAATTGGAAAAAAAAGTTATAGAGGAGGGAATTATTTCATTCTATTTGTTGATGATCATTCCAGAATGATGACTGTTATGTTTCTCAAGGAGAAATCAGAATCTTTTCAGAATTTCAAGTGGTACCTTGCCAGAGTTGAGAAAGAAAAAAGAAAGAAACTAAAGTTCCTAAGATATGATAGAGGAGGTGAATTAATTTCTAATGAGTTTAATGAATTATGCAATGAAAGAGGAATCAAGAGACAAGTATCTACTCTTGGTACACCACAGCAAAATGGGATAGCAGAAAGAAGAAACATATCTATTATGGATTATGCAAGAACCTTGATGATTGAAAAGAATGTAGAAACCAAATATTGGAAGGAAGCCATAGCACTATTGTTCACACCTTGAACAGAGTTCAACTGAAGAAAGGTATTGATCACACACCTTTTGAATTATGGTATGGCTATAAACCCAATCTTCGTTATTTCAAAGTATTTGGAAGTAAATGTTACATCTTGAAGGAAGAAAGAAATGGAAAATTTGATGTCAAAGGTGATGAAGGTATATTCCTGGGCTACTCCTATAAAAGAAAAGCATATAAATGTTTTAATTTTTCTACTCATAAAGTCATCGAAAGTGTACATGTGAAGATTGATGAGTTTGTAGAGAGAAATGAAGAATAGAGCAGTAAAGAGCCTGAAGACTACAAAAACTTTATGTATTATAAACCCAATAATATACCTAAGACACAAGTAGTGGTGATTGGAAAAAAATCATGCCAACCACTGAATTCATCAGCACAAACTTTTCTACAAACTGTGTAACCTAAGTTGCTATCAGTTGCACCTGAGTCTCAAATAGAGGAAACTGAGTCACAGACTGAAGGACCTGAGTCTCAGACAATGGAACCCGAGTATCAGTCAGAAGAATAGAATATGATATTTAAGCATGGTGAACCAAGTGGATCAATCCAAGAATCAAAGAGGAAAGAACTTGTACTTGAAAAATATGTCAGATGACATCATGCACTAGAACAAATAATTGCAGATCAGACAGATGGTATAATGACAAGGAACAAACTTAAAGGTACATGTTTGCTTAGTGAATTTGAACCTATGCCCATTAAATATTCTTTCAATGATGAGAGTTGGATCAAATCCATGAATGAATAGATTGAGCAGATAGAAAATAACAAAACTTGGACTCTTGTGCCTAGACCAAAATACAAGAATGTAATTGGTACTAAGCAGGTTTTAAGAAACAAGTTGAATGAAAAATGTGATGTTTCTAGAAACAAGGAAAGATTAGTGTGCAAAGGATATGCTCATGAAGAGGGTATTGATTATGGAGAAACTTTTTCTCTTATTGCAAGACTTGAAGGAGTCATAACTCTTCTGGCATATGCAACACATAAAGGATTCAAGGTATACCAAATGGATGTAAAATCAACATTCTTGAATGGAAAATGGAAGAGGAAGTCTATATTGAGAAACCTAAAGGTTGTGTTGATCCGAGAAAAAAAAATATGGTTTGCAAATTTTACAAAGCCTTGTATGGACTGAAGAAAGCTCCTAGAGCCAGGTATGAAAGATTGCATGGTTATCTGATAAGTATTGGATTTCAGAGAACTAATGACAATAGTAGCTTGTACATCAAAGAAGGACCTTAAAACAAGGTACTATTAGTAGAGATATTTATTATGCAAAGAATTCTCCAAAGCTATGAGTAAGGAATATGAAATGTCTATGTTTGGAGAAATCAAATTCTTTGTTGGTTTACATGTTCATCACATGAAGGATGGTATCTACATTACTCAGTCTAAATATATCAAAGAGATACTGAAGAAATTTGGAATGGAAGATTCCAGACCAGTTGGGACACCTATGTCTATAAGACATAAGTTGTCTAAGGATGATGACTCAAAGGAAGTAAATCAGACCACCTACAGATCCATGATTGGAAAACTTCAATATGTTGCTCACACTAGACCTGATATTGCATTAGCAATTGGTATTGTTGCATTATTTTCACCTAATCCTAGAGAAAATCATTTGATGGCTATCAAAAGGATTTTGAGATATCTTAAGGGTACTGAAGATTATGGATTATGGTATAAGAAAGGAGGAAACTTTGATTTGAAGACTTTTACTGATGTTGATTGGGCTAGAAGTGTTGATGAAAGAAAGAGAACAAGTGGTGGAGCATTCTTTCTTGGAAAGAGGTTAGTTTCTTGGACCAGTAAGAACTAGAATTGCATTTCTCAGTCAACAAAAGATGCAGAATATGTTACTATAGCAGTAAATTGTTCAAACATCATATGGTTCAAACAGTTGTTGTCAGGTATGAAGAAGGAAATCAAAGAACCAGTTATTATCTAATGTGACAACACTAGTGCAATTAAAATTTCAAAGAACCCTATGATGCATACTAAGACCAAACATATTACAATAAAGTATCATTTCTTGAGAGAATTGGTTTAGGACAAAGAAGTAAGGTTGGAATATGTGAATACTAAAGAAAAAATTGCAGACATATTCACAAAACCTTTGCCTAAGGATGCATTGTTTTATCTAAGAGGAAATCTAGGGGTGATTCTCCTAACTAAAGCTCACTAAAACACATTTTAGTGATGCATCAACCGAGCTAGACTATAGGTCTAACATGTTGATGTAGATTGTTAGAGCTTATTGCATATGAATCAATACAATGGGTACATTACAAACTTTATTGGATGTGTATTGGATGGTGTCTTTGGAATTGGTTGTCAAAGAGGGAGAGATTATTGATGTCATGTCAAAAAATATTATTGAGGAAAAAATTATTCATGACAGAGGGAGAAATTTTATTAGAAACAGAGATTGATGTAAGAGGGAGAAATTTTATCAGTGATTACAGAGGGAGTTTTCTGGATGAGAATCTAAATGAAGCTAAGGACATTAATAAAATTTTATTCTTGTTTATGTTGCTCTATAATTATTTGTATTATGACATGTTGTGTTTCCCTCAATGCTAAAGAGGGAGATTGTTGAAGACAATTATTCAATTGTGTATTGTCATTGCTATTTACACAAATGTATTAATGTTTACACAAATGTCTATATCCTAAACCAAGCACAGTCAGTGTATGTTGAGCTCTCTTGGGCATTGAAGAAGACTCCAGTATCTACCAGAGTGATTTTCAGTTCTAACCAAGTTCACTTGGGCAATACAGTAATGGTCAAGCATTGAAGAATTGTAGTGTTAACCGAGTTATGCTTTTAGTGTCATCCGAATAACTTTAGTTTACACTTTATGTTTAATTGGTTATATGCAGCTGACAGACTTAAGTTTTATTATTTATTTGGAAGTTTATTCAAGCCGACTTGACAAGGCTTATCATATATATATATATATATATATATATATATATATATATATATATATATATATAAAAGAAAGTTCAAGTTTGGATTGAATGGAGAAGTGGAAGTGTGTGTATTCTTTTGATATGAAAAGTGAAGGCAAAATTAGATGGGATTTTGATTAAGGATAGAATATCTAGACAGAGATGAAATAGAATATTTGATCAATGAGGATCCATTTTATAACCAGAGTAGAGATCTGAATCAACAAAGAAATTTTCTACTTCAATAGGTCATTTCCATTGTTACTCTCTAACAATTGTAACAATGATCCAAATCTCTTTACAGAGTAGACTTAAC
This sequence comes from Thuja plicata, assembly GCA_018584345.1. Classification (NCBI taxonomy): domain Eukaryota; kingdom Viridiplantae; phylum Streptophyta; class Pinopsida; order Cupressales; family Cupressaceae; genus Thuja; species Thuja plicata. Next base: position 131,401 of record MU216699.1, on the reverse strand, counting down.
AATCTTTTGTAAATCCTCTCGCAAGGTGACATTTCTACATTGAAGTGTTTGAATGCCTCTAACAAGGCCACTCCTTACAGGGTGATTAAATCCTATAATGGGATCACACCTAATAGTGTGTTTTGTAACCTTTAACAGGGTTGGCTCCTAATAGGGCTCACTTCAGAAGAGTAAAAAATAGTAACTAGTTGCAATTGGTGGTTTTCCCAAATTAGGTTTCCATGTTAAATCTTGGTGTCATCTGTGTTCATGTTATTTTATTTATATATGCATTTATTCACTAAAGGATAATCATAGTTAATATCTTAATTTTATCTTTGTTAACTGAGTAACAGTGATAAGTTTGATTAAGACATCTAAGGAACTTGGATTTGTTTGTTTAGTAACTGATTCACCCCTCACCTCTCAATTATTCAACTCATTTCCAACAAAATGCACCCATCATCTTGTTTACATAGTACACTTGAAATAAATTCTCTTGGTGACTTAGGAGGTTCTTGTAGACCACATTATAGCAAAACATCGTTAGTGTGCAAAGTATAACTTACATGGTGATAAATATCATAATGCATGAAAAATTTAACATGGAACCTACAACATGTAGTACATGCATGCTTAATCTTAACATAAAATAGTTTTCTCAGCTCAAAACATCTTTGGCTAATTCTAATATGAGGAAAGCCTTGAAGAAACCTTTCGTAAAATTGTGTTTGAGTCATATCTAAATAGTGTTTTGGATGTGGCTCGCAATTTCTAAATCCAATTTTTCTTCTAACAACATATCTTTGGTTGGGTGAAACCCTTGTGTTTTCATGCCAAAATGTTTTAATTACCGCTATTAATGCATCAACAAAAATTTTGTCCTTGCATGGGAGTCTATCTGAGAATACCCAAAGAGAATTATTGTTAGGATCCTCAATTTTCTCTGACCTCTCTAAGGAATGGTGTAATGTTGTTCTACTTATCCTTAATGACTTTCTTGTTTTTCTTATTAAACATGATTTTTTCATTTGCTTTCCCATTATGGTTGATGTGAGGACACGCCAAGTAACATTAGTATCTTTACTACATGATTTGGAACCAATGGCTTGGTATGCATCAAATAGATTTTTCATAATGGTTCTTTCACTATTATTTTTGGATGTTCTTAACCCTAAAGTTTTCATTGTCTCTCTAAATTTCAGATTTTTAATCATTTCAACAACTAATTGGCATCTTCCACTTTGATTTAAGTTTTCAAAATAGCTTTTCCACATTCATCTAACTTTTCTTCTACATGTTCTTTCAAAAAATTTATCCTCCATGTCATTCAAAATATTTTCATCAATGTCAATTAGAAACTTTGGTTTTCTATGAATTATTCTAGGAGGTGTTAATATTGGTGCATGCTCTTCATTTTCATTACATGCATTACATGAATTAATCACATCAAATTCAATTGGTTTATCTTCTTCAATTTCATTTGGTGCATTCATTACATCAATTTCAAATGGTGTATGTTCATTGCATTCATTAGGTGCATTCAAAGGATGCATTTGAATTAGTGTATGTTGATCATGTTGATATCGTGTATTCATCATATCAATTTTAATTGTTATATGTTCATCATTTATATTAGGTGTATTAGATGACATACCTTCACATAACCTCAACATACACTTTGTTTGTCTTTCCTTTGTTGCCTCTCTTAGTTCATTCATTCTTCTTTTGTGCTTTCCCATTGTTGGTATTGATTATCCTACACATAACATCATGATGAACATCCACAATAAAATAGAAATAAAATAAAACAATGAGCATCATTATGCTATAATATAAAGTAAGAATGATAAAATAACTTCAAAAACAAACCAAAAGATAAGACAAATCAATCATAAAAAATGAAAACCTGACCGTTACTATCGCAGAAATACATGTGAAACAACAATGGGACCTTGAAACAAGTTGAAATTTGAGTTTATAGGCAGTTGGGAGTAAAATATTAATAATTCTTCATAAGCCATATGGGTTATGTAAACCTAATTAAAAATTTTACATTTCCACATAACCCGTATGCATTATGTAGGACTAAGACTTCTTCATAACCTGTATGGGTTATGTAAACCTAAATACAACATTTACATTTCCACATAACCCGTATGCATTATGGGACTAAATATTTTGGCCTTAGTTCTACATAACCCGTATAGGTTTTGGAAGAGAGAGAGAGAGAGAGAGAGAGAGAGAGAGAGAGAGAGAGAGAGAGAGAGAGAGAGAGATGTCTATATAAATATGTATCTATAAATATGAATACATACATACATATATACATATTATATATATAAGTATACATATGTGTTGTGTATGGTAAGTTTACAAGCATACATTTTTATTTTTTCATAACCCACGTGGGCTTTGGAGAACTAAAAATGATGTTTTTTGTTCTACATAACCTGCACAGGTTATGTAGAACTTGAAATGGTACTTTTTGTTTTGCATAACCCGTGCGGGTTATTTAGCACATAGGAACCTCTACGCATTATGGGTTGGTAAAAGGCTTAGAAAATGACCCTAAGGCTTGATAGCTCATTTTCCATCCATTTTTGTCCATTTACACATTTTTTATCTTCCAAGATGATTTCTCAAATTCGTCGTCATCATGTTTACAAATGATCAAGTGGGTATCTCTAAAATCACCACCATAATCTCACACGTCTTCTCATGTTTCTAACCATATAATTTTTTCTATTTTTGGACAACATTAGCATAAGTAGTAAGCTTTAATTTTCTTTACCAGTGGCTTGACAGTCCTCAAAGACATATGTCTACCATTTTTAATAAATTTTGATATACTTGACCAAATCAAAATAAATTACATATTATTGTTCATCATTTGATTCTATACACTTTTTAAAAAAAAGTTTGGATTTCTGATTATTTTGATACAAGTTATGCTCAGTGCACAAATAGGTACCAGATTTTAAGGATACGGTCACTTTAAAAAATCATAAAAAAAAATACTTAATAGAAAATTACAAACAAATATACAACTTCTAGATCTCACTCTTAATTATCATCCTACCAAATGGTTTTTAAAAATACTAAATCTAACTATATCTTTTGTAAAGTGCATGGAAACAACTATGTTATGTTTTCTGAAAAATTTTAGGAATAATTTTTTGTGCACGACGGGTTTGACCATCTTAATCTTATCCATTTTTTAGAAACTTTAGTAGTTTAGAAACTAGATTCGGAGTAACACAATTCTTATTCTTTGCGCAACTCCTAGTTTTGATTACATGACCCTCAAATCTCTCTGTGAATTTTAGGTTTCCCTGATTTCAGAAAGAAGTGACCACTTATACCCCCATTTTTGTTCACCATCTTGTTGCATTTACCCCTATACCAATTTAAGTATTTCTAGTTCATATTTAGTGAATGATCAATAAAATGATGTTTGGGTGATGAAATGGATGCACAACGAATATTTTTTAATTATAAGTATGTGCCAATAAGTCATGTTGGTGTTTGAAAATGATTTTATGCATTGAAAGATACCAATATACCTATAGATAGATCTTAAAGAGTGGTTAATTTCACATATGGGAAATCTGAGGTAATTGGACCAACTATAGGGACAAGACTTCCCTCTACACTTTTGGTTTTGCAATATCAAGGCTCGTACACCTAATCCAGCTTAACATATGACACTTTACAACTTTCTCTAGATTTAGAATAGCAGAAAATGATAAGAAAATGTTGAGTGAAAAGCACTCATTCACTAATTCTCAATTTTCATGAAGAACATACAACAATAACCATAAAACCTAAAATGATTTTGAATTAATTTTTGATTTGCAGAATATAGCCAAACCCAACTAAACATGTATCATTATAGAAAGTATTAATCTCTAGTATGTGCTTTATCCATTGAGCAATATCTTTTATGAAATTGCAAAAATACAAAAACCAACTACTGTCAAAGATTCAAAGCTATAAATACAACTAACCCAAACCCAAACTTATTATAATATCCTTTTGCACACCAAAATGAATCTGTGTTTTATCTAGAGCAATATTTAATCTGATCTTAGATCAAAACTCAGGAATAACAACATATACATAGATAAACTCTATGCAAATGAATTAGAAAATTCACAACTCATGAGATAGACACAAAAGGAGAGATTAAAATTTGGATATTTGTATTAAGTATAAAGAATCATGTTCCTGTATACAAAATGCTTTAGATATACACCACTTCAGTAACTTCAAAAGACCTGAAACCTTTTATTTCTATATATGACACTATCTAATATAATCTTCTATATCCCTGACCAAAAAAACTCGTATACAACTTGATAACTCTATTTTTTCCATCCCCTTATAAATGATCTTGGGAATCATTTTATAGAGAAAGGATTGCAACAAGCTTCAGATCATTTAGGCAAAATTATAAAATGATGACACATCATGTAAGACAAAACTACAATAAGACCAAAAACTGAATTGTTGCATGATTTCCAAAAGTAATTTGTCATCTGACTACAGGGCCCTCGCAACAACTTCAAAACTGTTCTGCCTTTGCCAAATGTAAACTTTTTCTTCATTCCTTTCTATGCAAGATCTTTTTGCAACTATTGACAATTTCAAGATGTTGAAGAACTGCCACTTGTTGAAAGAACAATGGGTTTTTCTTGCTTCTTTGATTCATCTAAAATATACCTATCCTTCCATGTTGCAAACACCTCATCACTAGGCCAAGGTAAGTTAACAATTTCAGCCTTCTTGTTGATTAACTCATCTCATTCCTTTTTCAACCGCTAAACTTCCTCTTTCCAAAACCCAAAATATGATTTGGCACTTTCAATTGTTTCCATTTTTTAGACAAATAAAATGGTTCTATCAAGGTTGATGATGTTGTTCATTATTCTTGACAACTCATCATCCATTTCTTCCCTCCATTTTTCCTTCTTCTTCAATTTACCATCCTTCTTGAAAATGCTAGGGAGTAGTTCAAAAAAAACTGCAGAGTATTCCCTTTTTAATATATTTTCTATCCTTTCAAAGATAGTCCTCCTTATTTCAAAATCTAACAAGTATTTAACAAACTTGTAGGTGGTTTTTATTACATCATTATCATTCTCCTCTTTTTTGGATAAAGAATAAAAGAATTTCAAATCAAACTCCCTTCATATCCACTTGTGTAGAATTGGCTCAATTGTAGCCTTTTCTTCTTCAAAATAATTTAGAATACTTACAATTCTTTACCTGCCCAAATAAATAGAAGTGGGCACTATATTTTTAGAAAACTGCATAATTGTATCTTTTACCTTCTCCTCAAAATTTTGATCTACCACATATTTTGCCCTTCTGAACATTTCACTTTCTTCTTCTAATCTCTTTATTTCAGCTTTTAAGTTTTCTTTGTCTAAGTTGAGCTCTACTTCTGAGTTAGAACTAAAGAGCGGAGGGTAAGGAGGGGCCTCTATAATAAGACTAGAGGATGAAGGTTGGGCAGGATAACTCGCAATTATCCTCTAAGGAAATTTTGCAATTGATTTATGGCCCCTTAATTGTGTAATTATTTTTTTTTGTTCACTATTCACCTTCTTCTGCTCATTGTAAGCTTAGAGGATTGTCTCCAATTTTGTCTTGAGATCCTCCTTTTCCTTGGCCTCCTTTTCTACCACTTTCAAACCAATCTTGGCAGTTTCTAAAATTGCACCAAATGCTTCCACACCTGAGGTCTCCCCTACTATAGTGCCCACCCATAATTTACTTTTCAATATTGATGCCAAAATATTTTGGTTATTTTCATGATGATTATGTATATGTTAGGATAATTTTACTCAGCCCATACTTGCATGTGTATGGTTGGCATATATATTTTACATTACTATGTGGCATGTTTATATTACATTTATGTATGATGTGTCTGATATGGTAGAGGACAGAGACAGAATTACTTGCATTACAAGATCCACATGTTTGATCAATCCCTATCATTGTCTGTTATATATACATTATGTAAATGCTCAAATTTGTGATGCAGGTTTGCAGGTACCAGGCATTGACTTCCTTGAATTGCCAAGATGAGCGTGCCCTATCGCAATATCTCAATGGTAAGAGAGGAGAGATGACAGACAAGTCCAAATCCCAACTTAAGCCATTATTGTTCCTGAAATAGTGGATAAGTATCTGATTGACTGCATTCTCTAAATTCATCAAGGTGGCGTGAATTCGTGAACCCTTGTTTGAGCATGCTTATGTTGTTGCATCTTTTCTGCATTTTGATTTGGTCAGATTCCAGTATGCATGCATGAAGGTCAATGTGGTATTTTGTCCTGATGTAAGTAAAAGAGTAATTAAAGGTTAATTATAAAGTTTAAATAATTGAAACTTCTAAAAATAATAAAATATTAAATATATAGATATTTAATTAATAGAGATTAATTAAATACCTAGATATTCATTAAAAGGGATTTAATTAAAAGCCTAAAGATAAAGTTTGAGGATTTAATTTAATATTATGTTTAAATGAAAATTAAAAGGTATATTTAATATAGATAAATAGTTAATATCCTACAAATATTATTCCTAATTAAAAATAATAATAATAATAATAATAATAATAATAATAATAATAATAAATTGATTTTTAATTCTAATTAAAAATTGAGTTTTGTGGAGAATTAATTATTTAATTAAAAATAAAAAAAATTAAAGAAAACAAAAAAAAGAGAAGAAAAGAAAGAAAATATATATATAATACTTAATTTGGGAAAATAAAATAAATAAATAAATAATATTTATTTATTTAATATTAAAAGAAGAAAGAGAAAGAAAATTGTGTATTTCTTTCTTTTAAAAATAAATAGATAAGTAAATTGATTTTATTTAAAAAAAGGAAGAAAAACAAAGAAAACAAAATTCTTTTATCTTTTTTCAAGGTTAAGTTTTTTAAGAGGTTGTCCTAGAAACCCTAGTGTAATAGTTTTGCTTTATGAGAGTTTTTTTTAGCCATTTTATGAAAAAGGAGGAGACAAAGAGTTTTTTAGAACAAAATTTTTAGGAGACAAGTTACAGATTTTGCAGGGAGATGTTGACATTAAAGAATATATTTTTAAAGCTTGGGAGTGAATTCTTCTTCTTCTTCTTCTTCTTAGCAAGTCTACCTAGTGTTTTCAAGGTAGAAGTTTATGAATCTTTTTACAGTTTCTATTTGAAAGATTGTTTTCTCTGTGCTTGCTTAATTGTGATTTGATTTTGAGTTAATTTTATTTTGACTTCTAAAAATGTATACAGATGATTAGGGTGTTCTTGTGAGTTATGTTTATGGCATGTTCTGTATTCTATGATAATTTGTATGGAAAACCTAGGAGAGAATGATTTGAAAAGGATACATTTTGTTGTATATACATTAAAGTTCTACCAAATTGTAAAACTTTAGTTGCATAAGTTTCACGACATCAACTATTGACTAAACACGAAAGCATGACGGTATATGATAATATTAAGCGTGCCCTAGAGAAACAGAGCTTCCGTTATGTAAAAAATGCATTGCAAAATATGGATAATACATTGGGCAAAGACCTTGAGACAAACATCATGCGCATTGTTTATGCCATGTTAGATATTTTGGGTTCCCCTAATATCTCTCTGCCAACACTCCAATAGGTGACAAATTCAGCAATCAAAATAGAGGCAGAAACACCTTCCCCCAATGTGTCGGATTTAAATTTGCCCTCCTCAATGTGTCCCTCCACAAATGAAGGCCCAATTCTACAAGGGGCTTTACATGATCAGAGCACGGATGATCTAGATGGTTGGGTAACGGACATTACAATTTCTCCCCCAGAGGGTTAGGGAAATGCATGAGATATTGCCTATGAAAGTATTTCCAATCGACAACCTGAAATAGAGGACATGGAAGAATAAATATGTTTATGTTGTGGGTCTTGCCTTTTTGGGTCTTCACTTGAAATATATATTTTAAAATTTACAGTTTGTAGACTCCTTTTTGTATACTTCAAAAATTATCAAAATAGGGATATCAAATGCATAGAAATGTTTATCACAATCCTCTTTTGTAAACTGAGAGATTTGTACACGATTTTATATTATGCAATTATATGTAATGGACTATGATTTTGGGTTTTCTTTACTGATTCTTTCCCAGATGAGTTCTTGAATCAATTAATATAAATAAATATATTTAGTGGCTATCCCACTTTTTTTTTTTTTTTTAAAGTTTCAACTGTATGGTGGAATCCTTAATTATGAACTATGTGTATTATATATACCTATATGTAAGGATATGGCTTTGAAAACATACATTTTTGGATTAGGATTGTGAAGAGTTAGGGTAGGGAATACTTTTCATTTTAGATGTTAAATTAAAAATATAAAGACACTTTAAGATACCCATTTGGGTTTTATTTAGCATATATCAAAATCAAATAGGGTTCCTTTGTACAGAAAGGGTCAAATATTGGTTGTTATAGTGAAATTAGGCCTATGTGAGCTTGATTTTTCAATCAGAGCCTAACAAACATTCATCCATAAATTTTTCTAATTACAAAATTAGGAAACTCTCTTTAGTGAGGTTTTATGTAATACTGTTATGAATGTGTTCCCTGATTTTTATGACAATCCAACAGTTCAAAATAAAGTTATAGTCTTTATACCAAACTAGTAATCTTCATTCCCGAACAGGTTTGTTACAAAGATTTACTTTTTACACCATTTAAATGACCTTATCTTTAGGACTGGAAAGAATGAAAAATATGTAAAATTAAATTATCTTCCAAAATATATAATTTGTAGGTCTATATCATTTTATATGAGATTATACCATTCAAAATATTGATTGATCTACATAGAAGAAATACACAAAAACTTACTATTATAGAGTTAAAATTGTTAATAAGTCTTATTAATTAAAAATTTATCAATTTGAAAATTATTAAATAATTGATATGAATGATCTAATAAATTTATAATTTAATTTTAAAGATCATATAGATTCACTAAAATACCATATATGTTCCATGTGTGTACTTTTATGTTATTAACTAAGTCATTTATGACTTAAGAGTATTTTAACAAATATGATGATGTTATATAAATGGAGTTAAATAATATGTCAAATGTATGCATGTCTTCTTTCATGTGATCTTGGTTATTTTAAGTATTAGTGTGGGTAGGTTGTTACCCTAGGTGGATTTTGTCTTTAGACTTGTTCTATCTTATGATTTTATGCCTTTTTGCTCTTTGAGTTTCATATTGTGGAAAGTTCATTACCATGTTTTATATCATGATTGGTTCATGTGTTGTATTTTGTACACATGTGATGTGGTTTTATGTTTCTATTACGTCTCGATCATTAGTCCATTTGACCTTAAAGAGGTGACGACCATTATGTTGTTGATAATTTTATTAACTTAGTCACCTTGTTCCTTCTATTGTACTTGTGTTAGGATCTGACTGATGGTTTTTGGGTTATGTTTACTCCATGTTTAGATATTTATGTCATTGATGACTATGTTCCTTGAGGATTGGTTTTATCTTTTAAGATGATACTATGAGTATTGTTATTGGTTATTGAGATGTCCAGTATGGGATGGATAGTCTGGATCCTTGTATAGGATGTAATTATTCCTTGTTATGCTTCAACATTTGCATAGTGATTTTCATGACTTAATGCTTTATGAGAAGTCTTTTATGGATTTGGCTTTGTCTTATTTTTGGTCTTCTGACTAGGAGCATTAGGGTAGGTTATCTAGGAGCATAGAGGGAAAGTGGCTTGCATTGGGGGCCAGGGCCCTAAGAGGCTACTAGGCTAACTCATTGCAAGTAACCTAAAAAGTGACAACTTAATAAATCTATTAGGAGAGAAACATTAATAAGATAATTTTTTATTTTCACCCATGCCTTGAGTGCTAGTATAGTCTAGGATGGGATGGGAGAGAGAGAGAGAGAGAGAGAGAGAGAATGCTTGTTTGAGGTCTTTATTATTTGAATCCTTGTCTGTATGAAAGAATTTCTGAGCCACATAGAGTCACTTGCAAGCTAGGGCCAGTTGGGATACTAGGGTAAATCAAGAATGGACTTATGTGATGTCACTTCCCTATATGTGTTCTAGGTTCCTACATGAGTTTTTGGTACACTTACTTTGATCTTTTGATCTTTTATGCTTTAAACCTTGGTATCGTCTTGTTACATTTTTATCTAGTGTACCTTTGCATTAGTCTTTCTTTTTTGGTTGTTTCCCATGTGTGTTCTCATTGTTATCTCCTCCACACGGTGGGAGTGGACCTTTGGTTCCACATGGTTGGATGGTAGTGATTCTTATTACCATTGAGATCTGACGTTCGTGACTTTTTCTTGGATGATCCTTGTTGTAGTTGTACCTTCTTATTGTTCATTGTTGGAGACTTTCTCTTATCTTTCTTATGTTGTATACTTGTATCATTATATTAGTTGTGACATTCTTGGATATTTTATTATATTTTATATTTGGTTTTATCACATACCCTGTGAATTATGGAGTGGATTTTGGTTCGTTATATATACCTTATGGTATCTGTTGTATCTAGATTTCATTTATGTGATGTACTTGTTATTCTTTTGTATTATGGAGATTGTATATCACTCATTATATTTATTAGATTAGTTATCTTACGTAATTCTACATCATGGAACCCTTGGGATTTGTAATCTGTAAATGAGTTGCATGTATGAGTATGTATTGTCTTATGTTATATTGCTTCCACATTGTTATTCCTTTTCAATTGTAACTCGTTAAAAAATCATTTTGTAAATGTTAGTATCATGTTTAAGGTTAACTTCTCTTGGGTTCCCTAGTGGGGTGTTACACCTACTCTTCTTACCATCAGGCTACCAAAATAGTTAGCCTTAATAGGTTCATTCCTTTTCTTATTCTCTTCTCTCTTAAGAGACCACATGAACAAGGTGTTAGAATGAATTTAGAATAACTAAGAGGGGAGGGTGGAATCAGTTATCCTCAGGTCTAGATGTAGCAAACAAAACTTTCTATACATCAGATCTACTCAGCAGCAGTAGCATAAGTCAATAACTTAATCATGCAGTTTACTATCAATTGAAATTAGCTTGTATAAACATAACAGTAAAACAAACAATAAGCATTCACACAAGTTGACACAAGTATTTAACGTCGAAACCCAATATGAGAAAAACCACTAGTAACATGCTACCAAGATTTCACTCTTCTGAAGTGATGCCCTATGAGGAGCCAACCCTATTAAAGGTTACAATAACACACTGCTAGGTGTGACCTGGTTAAAGGATTTAATCACCCTGTCAGGAGTGGCCTTGTTAGAGGACTTAGATCATTATACCTGAATGTCACCTTGTTAGAGGATTTATACAAATGACTGTTAAGTCAACCTTGTTAAAGGATTTAATTGATACAATGGTCAAAAAGTAATCAGCACTTGTGATCTAGTACATACAACTTACTTTGAAATTCAGATCCAATTACAACTCTGATGTTAACTTACTGGATAGCCTGCATTGTCATATCAACCTTCTGATCTTCTTGGAAATCCATCAAGCAATCACACATGCAACTTTCTGCTTCTGCCTTTTGCCTTCTCTACTAGATCATGCCAAACAATAAATCAACTATGAAAACCTCTTACATACACATACACTCTTACAAAATTCATGAATAACCCCTTGAGGTTATCATATACCTCTCTGTCTAGGTTAGATAAATCTTTTGCCGCATAAACAAGATTGTAGATCTTAGGTTAGGTCAGATCCAACAGATCATTCCATCTTTGCATTACATTTACTTCTCCAAAGTAGTCTCTAATTAAATATTGAAACCATGCATTAATTACGGTTACCCATACATTAAATGACATAGATCAATATTTAATTAACATTATGTATCCCAATAAAATTAAGTAAGTCATCCAGAGATCTCAAATCTCATCATTAATCCAATTATTGTAAGTCGGCCAAAATCACTGTTTTCACTCAGCAATTTCAATGGTGCTCGGCATTGAACAACTTTTGTCATCACGAACAACTTTGCTCGACACAAGCAACTTTGCTCGGCATAGAACAGCCAACTGATCAAGTATCCTTTTAGTTGCCTTAACTCAACCATTCAGTTGGTCTTCTTGTTTTAAATATTCTTCATCAACAATAGATATGGTACTCAAATAGATAACAATAGTCTCACCAATAAAGGTTTGATAGCAATGAAAAAATAACAATTGCTTGCATTGTCACTTTCCAACAATCTCCCTCTTTGGCATTGATGGCAACACAAAATATAAAAAAAATGATTTAACAAGCATAGTTACCAACCAATCCAAAAATTCACCTATGTTCCTTGATATGAATTAATCTTCATTAATGTCTTTAGCTTCATTCTGATTCTTATCTGTAAAACATTTCTCCCTCTGTGTCTATAATCACACTGTAATCATCTGTTTCTAATAGTAATGTCTAATCATTTGTAGACTCCCTCTAAGTAGATAATCACTTCAATGTTTTCAATAGTAACTTTTGCCTCTATGTAATCTTTCCCTCTTTGTAATCTATCTTTCTTGGCAATGTCTTCCTCTTTATAGGTAATCTCTCCCTCTTTGACAACAATGCCAAAGACGTCAATATCATTATCATGTAGATCTTCAGTATCATGTTGATCCTGTCATCTTGATTATGACTGATTTTTCTTTTCTATCCTTGTTCATCTTCATAACTTTAGCTAGCATCCTAAAGTGTGACTTACTGTGCATCAATGTGTTAGATACTCTGAATGAAATATTTGATGCAACAGTACCATATAGAACTTAATTAGCCTCAGTGAGGGGAATCACACCCAATTTACCTCATAGATACTCATGAACATCCTTGGGTAGTGCTTTTGTGAATATGTCTACTAATTTTTCTTTAGTGTTCACATAATCCAATCTCACTTCTTTACTCTAAAATAGCTCCCTCAAGTAATGATACTTCATAGCTATATGCTTTTTCTTTGAGTGCATCATAGGATTTTTAGAAATATTAATATCACTTGTGTTATCACAATATATGACAACTGTCTCAGTGATTTCTTCCTTCATACCTTTCAGTAGTATCTTCAACCACACAAGGTTAGAACAGTTAACTGCTACTGCCACATACTCAGCTTCGGCTGTAGATTGTGAGGTGCAGTTTTGTTTCTTTCTTGTCTAGGAGATCAATCTCTTTCCTAAAAGAAATGCTCCACCAGTAGTGCTTTTCCTGTCATCAACATTTCCAGCCCAGTCAGAGTCAGTGTAGACTCTGAGTTCAAACTTGTCATTCTTTTTGTAGCATAGACCATAGTCATCAGTTCCTTTCAAATATCTTACAATCCTTTTTACTTCCATCATGTGAGTTTCCTTGGGATTAGCATAAAACCTTGCAACAATCCCAACAGCTAGGGCAATATCAGGTCTACTGAGTACAACATACAAAAGTTTTCCAATCATTGACTTGTAGAGTGTTTGGTTCACTTCTTTTGTGTCATCATCTTTTGTTAGCTTCTATCCAGTAGCCATGGGTGTACTCACTGGTTTGGACTCTTCCATTCCAAAAAAATTTAGTATCTCTTTGATATATTTAGATTGAGTGATATAGATACCATTCTTCATTTGATAGATTTGTAAGCCAACAAAGAATTTTATTTCACCAAACATAGACATATCAAACTCAATTTGCATCTATGTTGCAAATTTTTGACATAACACATCTTGTCCACTAAATATGATGTCATCCACAAAAATTTCAGCTAATAATGTACCTTTTCTATGCTTTGTCTTCAAGTACAAGTTGTTGTTGTCATTGGTTCTTGCAAATCTAATCTTGATCAGATAATTGCGCAATCTCTCATACCATGCTCTTGGTGGTTGCTTCAATCCATATAATGCTTTGTGCAATCTGCAAACCATATCCCTTTTGTTTCGGTCTATAAAACCATCAGCTTGCTCAATATATGCTTCTTCTTCCAAGATTCCATTGAGAAATGTAGATTTTACATCCATTTGATAAACTTTCAATCCTTTATAGGCTGCATATGCAAGTAAGGTTCTAACACCTTCCAATCTTGCAACTAGGGTGAAGGTTTCACCGTAGTCAATTCCTTCCTCCTGTGCATAACCCTTGCATACCAGTCTAGCTTTATTTCTTATCACATCTCCATGTTCATTCAGTTTGTTCCTGAATACCCACTTTGTGCCAATTACATTTTTATCCTTTGGCCTAGGTACAAGTGTCCAATTTTTGTTCTTCTCAATTTGTTGAATTTCCTCATTCATTGCTTGTATCCAATCTTCATTTTCTAAAGCATCTTTCACTATTTTGGGCTCAAATTTACATAATAGACATGTGTCATTTTTCAATTTACTTCTTGACATAAAAGAAAAATCCTTTGATCCAATGATTTGATCAGAATTGTGATTTCTTCTCACATATTTTGCTAGGGTAGGCTCAGTCCTTGATTTAGGTTCATTGTTTGTATTCAGTTCTGGTTGATTCTGTGACTCAGCATCTCCATCAGATAGCTTGGCATTCACTTCTAGTTGCTCGGCAACCAATGATTTTTTTAGTGGCTAATATTCGCCAATTGGCTAATTTTTGAAATTTGAGAATCTAAATTTGGCTGATAATTCAAGATTTAAGGCGACCTAAATCACCAAACTTTTACAAAATTTTATTTTAGAAATATTTAAATCGCCAGATAATTTATTTTATTATAAATTTGAACTCAAATATTCGCCTGATATTTGATAGATGGTTAGATTCAAATCGCCTAAATTTTATCAGTTATTACAGAAATCTAAATTAATTCACCAATAATATATCATAACGGTTAGTTATAGTAGGGTTGTGTCACCAATATTAGTTTTCATTATGTATTTAAAATATAATCTAGTGATCTTCATTATATTCCATGAGGCAAAAATGTTACTATCTTATTTGTAATGCTTGTCGGGGCTAAGGTTTCCTTTGGATTGTTGATAAACAAATGACACTGAATAAGTATTGGGTCCTATTATAATAATAAAAATAATGATACATTTATCTCACACAATATAATGGGGATTATTTGATTATATTTTAAATAAACGTTAGCAACTAGATACTATAGAGTTCCCCTAAACCCATCAAATATTTTCATAGTTAGCCTAATAATTTTCTATAAGAACTCTTTTTTCTTTAAACATAATTATTTTCCATGGTCATTAATGAAATTTTGGTTATTGCTTGAGATTCGCCAATATTTTCTTCAAAAAATTTGTGATTAAAAAATATTCACCAATACAAATAATTTGTTTTCCCAAAAAATTGAGAGATTCGTCAATAGGAATTAATTTTTTTAAAAATAAAATGAAAGATTCGCCAGGATTTTATATATTTTTTTAGAGGGGGGTTTCTTAAAGTTATCCCTGTCGGCAACTCCACTGTGTGACTCAGCAGGTGCATGATGTTGTTCAGCAGTAGTCTCAGGTAGTAAATTAGAATCTTCCTCATCCAGATATACAAATGATCTATAGCTTTAAGGCTCTTGTGTACTTTTAGCTTTATTTCTTTCTGCAAACTCATCAATTCTTACATTTTCACTTTAAAATACTTTACACTAGGTGCATAACCATACCAAAGTTCATAAGGTGTAGCATCTGTAACTTTCTTGACTTGAACTCTATTCAGTGTATAGACTGCAGTAATTATAGCTTCTTTCCAATATTTTTGTGCAATATTTTTCTCCATCATTAGTATTCTTACACAGTCCATGATAGATCTGTTCCTTCATTCAACAATACCATTTTGTGGAGGAGTCCCGGGTGTGGACATCTGTCTCTTTATGCCTTGGTCATTCTAGAACCTGTTAAACTCATTAGAAATAAACTCTCCACCTTTGTCAGATCTTAAGCATTTCAAACTTTTGCCTGTTTCCTTTTCAAATTTAGCTAAATACCATTTGAATAACTGGAATGCATCAGATTTTTCCTTGAGAAACATTACAGTCATCATCCTTGAATAATCATCAACAAAGAGAATAAATTATCTAGCACCATAATACCTTCTTTCTCCAATGGGACCACAAAGATTAGTATGGACCAATTCCAGAATTTCCTCTGATACATGTGTTTTACTCTTGAAACTAGACTTAGTCATCTTTCCTAGTTGACATTGTTTACACATAGCATTCTCAGGTTTCTTTAACTWAGGTAGCCCTCTAACYTTTTTTARKTTACTTATGCTTACCAAGTTATCAAAGTTCACATGACACAACCTCTTATGCCATAACCAAACATCATTGTAYTRTGMAAAMAAACATGTTTCTTCAGATAAATCCAGATAAAATAAGTTAACTTTAGTCTGATCACCACTTCCAACTAATTCTCCAGTAGAATCATAGATCTTTGCCTTTCTGTGATGGAATTCAACTTTGTAACCAGAAGTGTTCACCTGTGCAACACTCAGCAAATTATATTTAAGATCATCAACCCAATACACATCATCACATCTAATTTTGTCAGTCAGGTTAATCAATCCTTTACCTTTGATAAGACATGGTGAATCATTACCAAATTTTACATATCATCCTTTACATTGGTTTAGGGTTTCAAACTTATCTTTGTCACTAGTCATATGATGGGAACAACCACTGGCAATGATCCAACGATCATTTTTACTCATATAAGAGATTATTGCAGTCTTCTTGTCATCATCAAAATCTTCTTTCATTGCAACATAAACAACTTATATATCATTGTCCTCAGAATTATCAATGTCATTGTCAGAAGTTTCTTCAGCAATATAACAAGATTTCTTACCTTTGTCTTGGTAGTCCTTATATTTCCTAAAGTCTTAGTCATCCTTTCTATCTTTGTATTCTTTGTATTTGTTGTCCCTTCTTTCATCTTTTTCATTTTTGTTAGGACATCTAGCAGCTATATGACCAACTTTGTTGCATGAAAAACAAATAATAGGAAGTTTACCTTTGTATTTTCCTTTTTCCTCTGGAAAGCCTTTTTGCCATAAGTGCTTCAAGTTCTTCAAGATCATCATCAGAAGTGTCACTATTACTGTCCACATGTTTCTTTCCTTTCTTAGATTTATTGAGAACCAGATGTGATCTAAAATCAAAATCAATCCCTTGTGGATTATAGTTACCATAATTTGACATTTCAAATGCAGTGAGTCTGCCT
Organism: Thuja plicata; assembly: GCA_018584345.1. Lineage (NCBI taxonomy): Eukaryota > Viridiplantae > Streptophyta > Pinopsida > Cupressales > Cupressaceae > Thuja > Thuja plicata. The sequence goes on along the minus strand of MU216699.1, from coordinate 114,182 downwards.
ATCAGATTTTCCAGATTCAGATTATTGTTAGGAGTACATCTCAATTCTTGAATTGTAGAAACTCTAATAGCATATACAGGAAGTAAAGTTCTCAGTACCTTTTTCATAATGGTGTTCTCATAAATTGTTCCATTAGCCCCTCTAATGGCATTTACAACTTTTTTTACTCTACCATAGTACTGAATGACATTTTCACCTTCTTGCATTTTCATCTCATCAATCTTACCTCTTAGACTTTCTAATTTAGCTCTCAGCACATTTGTGTCTCCACCATAGACAGTTGTAAGTTTGTCCCACATCTCCTTTACATTTGTGAAGCTCTTTATATCATCAAACTCTTAATAGCTCAATGAGGAGGCGATCTCCAATATTGCTTGATTGTGCTCCTACTTTTCTTTTAGTTGTGCAGCTGTGAGAGGAGTAGCAGGTGGTACATAGGCATGTTCAATAAGTTTCTTAGCATCATCTCCAATACTAGCCAAATGTAGTTTCATCAAACTTTTCCATGCAGGGAAGTTATCTTTGTTCAGCTTAGGAACCTCCTTATACATCTTAATCTTTTCGCTCCGAGTACCTTCAAACTATTTTCAGGAGGCCAAAGATTTGATACCAATTGTTAGAATGAATTTAGAATAATAGAGAGGGGAGGGGTGAATTAGTTATCCTTAGGTCTAGATGTAGCAAATAAAACTTTCTATACTTCAGATCTACTCGGCAGCAGTAGCATAAGTCAACAACTTAATCATGCAGTTTACTGTCAATTGAAATTAGCTTGTAGAAACATACCAGTAAAACAAAGCATAAGCATTCACACAAGTTGACACAAGTATTTAATGTGGAAACCCAATATGGGAAAAACCACCAGTAACATGCTACCAAATTTTCACTCTTCTGAAGTGATTCCCTGTGAGGAGCCAACCCTGTTAAAGGTTACAATAACACACTGCTAGGTGTGACCTAGTTAAAGGATTTAATCACCCTGTCAGGAGTGGCCTTGTTAGAGGACTTAGATCATTCTACCTAAATGTCACCTTGTTAGAGGATTTATACAAATGACTATTAAGTCAACCTTGTTAAAGGATTTAACTAATACAATGGTCAGAAAGTAATCAGCAGTTGTGATCTAGTACATACAACTTACTTTGTAATTCAGAGCCAATTACAGCTCTGATGTTAACTTACTGGATATCCTACATTGTCATCTCAACCTTTTGATCTACTTGGAAATCCGTCAAGCAATCACACATGCAACTTTCTACTTCTGCCTTTTTCCTTCTCTGCTAGATCATGCCAAATAGTAAATCAACTATGCAAAACTCTTACATACACATACACTCTTACACACTTCATGAATAACCCCTTGAGGTTATCATATACCTCTCTATCTAGGTTAGATAAATCTTTTGCTACTTAAACAAGATTGTAGATCTTAGGTTAGGTCAGATCCAATAGATCATTCCATCTTTGCATTACATTTACTTCTCCAAAGTAGTTTATAATTAAATCTTGAAACCATGCATTAATTACAGTTACCCATACATTAAATGATGTGGATCAATCTTTAATTAACATTACATATCCCAATAAAATTAACTAAGTCGGCCAGAGATCTCAAATCTCATCATTAATCCAATTACTGTAAGTCGACCAACATCACTATTTTCACTTGACAATTGCAATGGTGCTTGGCATTGAACAACTTTTCTCATCATGAACAACTTTTCTCAGCACAAGAAACTTTGCTTGGCACAAGCAACTTTTCTCGGCAGAGAACAGCCAGAAAAACTATCTTTAAAAGATAAACAACTAGTTACTTTGCCAAAGTGCCAACTAATCAAGTACCCTTTTAGTTGCCTTAACTCAACCATTCACTTGGTCTTCTTGTTAAATCTTCTTCATCAACAATAGATATGGTACTCAAACAGATAACAATAGTCTCACCAATAAAGGTTTGACAACTGTTACCAATTTTTGGTACCAAGGCTTGCGGAGAATTGAATTTCTGATTCTCCGCGGTGGAATTCTGCCTGCTAAAGAGATTTTCCACCAAGGCGAAAAAGAGAAGGAATTTTACCTTGTTGTGGATTTCTACCTGGGAGGGTGATTTTCCCGCAAAGGCAAAAAATCGAAGGTTTTTTACATATGGCTGAATTTTACTTGCGAAGGTATTTTTCTGCAAAGGCTTGCAGGTTTCGTACCTCTCAGGTCATTTTCTGCAAAGGTAGAAAATAAGAATTTTGCGCTCATAGCGGAGTTCTACCTTCGCTGGTGATTTCTCGCAAAGGCAAAAAAAGAGAGGATTTTTTACATGTGGCGGGTTTCTACCTGCGAAGGTATTTTTCCGCAAAACATAGAAACGCACCCTGTTTCTATTTTTCTGCAAGTCCACGGAAAATGGAAAAGTAAGTGGAAAAATGAAAAATGGCTTTCTTTGTTTAAACATGTGTTTTGCAGCGCAATAGAGGTCATAATCCCTTTTCAAAGTTCATATTTTAGTCTGCTCACTTTGTCGCGTCAGTCATTTTGAGATGTCTTTAAGTTACGTGAGTGCGCGACGAGCTGTAATGAAAGTCATCGCACAATCGTGATCTGTTCATGTCTGTTTTTGATCTATCCATGAGTTGGCGACGAGATCTTTGAGCATGGTCATTGCGCAGTCGCTTTAAAGTCATGTTGTCTATCTAATGTTCTGCGACTAAGCGAGTTAGTTTAAAATTGTAAGGTCGCACACCCGCGTCAAGTTTTCATGTCAATGACATAGGTCTGCGACTGTGCGACGAGCTCATGTCTTGTAGGTCGCGCACTCGCTTAGGTTCTAACTTGGTTGTATTTTGCAGCATGGGTATGCAACAAGGCAAAGAACATAACTCATCGCTCACTCGCCGATCAATAAAAGATAAAGGAAGACAACTCGCGAGTGCGCGATGAGCTAAAGGATAATGTCATCACTCAGTCGCCGGTCAGAAGAGGAAAAAGGGAGATCGGCTCGCGAGTGCACGATGAGATGGAAAATATGTCATCGCGCAGTTGCCAATCAACTCAGAGAAGGGAAAAGGAACCTGCGAGTCGGAGATGAGCTAAAAAGGGGGACTCATCGCGCAGTCGCCAGACAATGAAGTTAAAGAGAAGACAACTCATGGGTGAGCGACTGAAAAGAAGGGGTGTATTATCGCGCACTCGTGGTCAATAATGAAGTATGGTTTTCAGGCCTGCGCATTGGTGACCAAGCTATAGAGACAGATGTCATCGCCAACTCGTGCATGAAATGAAAGCTGAAGCAAGGGCTGAGTGAGTATGTGACCAAGCGGAATATGCAGTAAGAAAATAAATGTCACTCAGTCGCTCAGAGTCTAAAGGTCAGTTTAAATAGCCAGCGATTGTGCGATGAGGGAATAACTAAAAGATAAAGTGCATAGGCGCTTAGTCACCGAGACTCTGGTGACATGAAGAATCAACTCACACGCTTGCGATTGAGGGAAAAAGAGGTAGCATCTCTCACTCGCATGAACCAAAAAGCAAAGTATGAAAGGATGGCGAGTAGGCGACAGACATGAAATAAGAATTAAAGAAAACTCCTTGCCCACTCGTAGAAGGCAAAAGTGAGACAATCAAGGATTAGAGATGTGATTTTCAGAGCAAATATAAGGTGCTACTTGCCAATTTCTGCTAATTTCTGGGTAATACATGCATTAATCTAGGATTTTACAGGCTTTTAAACATACACAGAGATAATTTTCAAAGGGAATTTTAATATTTTATTGCAAATCCTTGTTTTATTCCTGGAAGTTTTTAGAAGCAGAAAAATATCAGATTGTTCTCATGCGCTGGAAATCAGATATTTTACAGATGGAAAGGTCAGCTTTGAAAAGGTCAGAGGTTGCAGCTGTTAAAATCTACAGAAAAGTTATTGCAATTCAGAGACTTTTGTGACTCTTCTAGAGGGATAAGACTACTTCTGTGAAGGAGTATTTATGATGATATTTTTGAGTATGACTTTGGTGTCATCAACTTGTTTTTTTGTAGACTTTTAAAGGGATAAACAGTGGCTGGACAGGCCAAATCCGATCCAGAAGTTATTGCTCTCCAAAATGCAGTTGGCTGAAAATGCATAAATATGAGTTGAGGACTCATTGTTAAGGAGTTCTTCCCTTTGGCTTGCTGTTTTGTAACTTTTTCTGAGTTCTTGACTGAAGCAAAGAGATTTTGTAACCCATTTCAGAGAAATATATAGATTTGTAACACCTTTTGACTATGAAAGATAGCTTATGCCTTCCCTTATTAGTCTGTTATTGTGTACTTAGTGATTGGTACAAATTCTGTGATGTTCTTTTGTCCTCAATTTGTTATCACGTATTAGTGCCTTTATGTAGTACTTCATGCTTGCTTGCAGGTTTTAAGTTGTGCCCAAGTCAGATTTTCTCCCAAATTGTGAGAAGTGTTTCTCCTTTAAGGGGATTGTTGTTATTGGCCTTCTTATAAATTGATTACGCAGATAGTATGAATTAGTGGGGTTGTGTAAGAAAGGCTTAAGTAACTAGTTTATTGTGTATCAGGTTATTTGTGCATTTCTCAGATATCTTCTGGTGCATCACCTTTTAGGACATAGTTTTCATTTTCTGTTCTCCTTCTATCCCTTTTCTCCTTCGAAAGAATTGGTTTCAGGTAGTAGAGTGATTAACCAGATAGGAAGCCGGCCTAGGACCTAGAGATTCATTCCAGCTATAGGTTACCAACAGCCTTGGAATGTTTCCATGTTTCTCCAAAAGGTTAAGTTTCTGTAAACTTAACAGGGTGCAATTTTGGTAGACAACAATTTTTGGCACGCCTGGTGGGACCAGTTACTGATTTTTCCAGTCATCTTTTGCAATATTTTTGCTGTTGTTAGTGTGTACAACAGTACTTTTAGCCTTAAAGAGGTTTTAGAATTATACACTTGGTGACTCTGAGCTTTGGAATAGAAGAACCAATAAATTACAACATATGAGAAGAGTGCAAACAAGAAGTAGTTCTTCAAATTTTGAGTATTTGTAGCTATCTCCACCTAGGAGAAGAGGGAGAGTAACTAAAAAGCCCAAAAAGATAGTGGTCTATACAAAAAGAGCTAAGTCTACTCCCACTGCAGTTAGAGTGTATCCTGCTGTTCCAGTTCTCACTACATCAGGAAGTCATTCTTTGCAAGTTCCCATGGGGTTACCAAGGAAGCAGCTCTTTGTTTCATTCAATCAAGGCAGCCCTTTGAACCTTTCTCAACATGATGTCATTCCTGTTGCTGCATTAAAAAGTCTACCATATTTTAGTGGTGAAGATCAAACCACCCCAGTTGAACACATAAAGGATGTGGCTAATCTTTGTGCTCTGCATCATGTTACGGAGGATAACATTACTGTCAGATTGTTAGCTGTGTCTTTCAAATGAAAGGCCTTACAGTGGTTTAGAAGGCTACCAATGGGTTCTATTGCTAATTGGGATCAACTCGGTGTGGAGCTTTGCAAGTTTTTCAAAGATAAATCTAACCATCTATCCTTGGTAGAGCAACTGTCAACTATCAAAAGAGCCCCTCATGAGCAAGTAACAAACTTCAATTTCTATTTCTAAAGGACATGGGAAAGAATCCCTCAAATGGTAAGACCCTCTGCTGATCATGCTTTCTTATATTATTTAAGAGCTTTCAATAGTGATATAGCAGTTATGATACAATCAATGGGAGGGGTTACACTTCCAGGTGGTTATGATATGGCCATTAGAGCAGAAAATAGCCTTATACATGCTGGAAAAATTGCCCCAAGGCCACCTATGCCCATCTTTCCAATAGCACCTGAAGTTCAGTCAATGATACCTTTGCAAGTAGCCCCTTTAGCTATTATTCCAGCAGCACCAGCATTACCAGCACCCAATATGCAACCCAATTCTCAAGGCAATACCCCCCCAGCTCAATCTATGGATTTACAAGAGATTAAGGGTATTTTGCAGAATTTTGGTAATGAAATTGTGAATATAAAAAAGCAGCAAAGTCAAGGATATAGGCCTTACCAGCCCTCCTATCAATCCCAGTATCAGCAAAATCAGGGCAATAGACCACCTTATCAACCCAATAACCAAGGCCAAAGACCAAATCTTAATATGAGGCCTTATCAACCTTATAACCCCAATGTTGCTAGCACATCAAATGAGCTGGTTCCTACTTAAAACAATCTAGCTCAGGATTATGAATGGTGTTTTCCATGTAACCAGTAGCATAATCAAAGTACTTGCATGAACGGGGTCATAAATCAGGCCTTAATGGTTCAAAGTATTCCAAATTCACAGGATGAAGGTCCTGATGGAGCCACTTTACTCAATGATGAAGGCAGACCACCAGAGACAACTCTAATGAATTGGAAGAATGATGATTTTTGTGGAACAAATCAGGTTGTTCTCTCTGTTGCAGACAATACTAGAAGCAAAAAGAGAGCAATAGAAGGCGGTCAGCAAGCTGCAAGCTCGTCTAATGTTGAGAGTGTGCAGATTTTTCCAAAAGGTTCAGCTTTAGCTAGTAAGGAACAGCCTAAGGAATAGCCTATGATTCCAATACAACCAACTGGTGTTAACATTGATGTTTCTATTACAAAGGCCCAATCTAAGGTTGGTATGAATTCTTTAAATATTTTGGATCATATGAAGAAGGCAAATGTGTCTATTTCCATGTGGGATTTTTTGGGGGTTCCAAGTCAAAAGGACCTTCTGCAATCAGCTTTATCTGATTTAAGTATTTCTAGTAAGCCCAAAAGCCAAGAGGCTAAAATTGTAATGACTAACACTATTACAAAAGAGAAAGAACAGCAAGTTCCAGCAGTTAAACTCCCACCATTTTATGTATCCTTGATCATAGGAGACCACCTAGTACATAACTGCATGATTGACTCAGGTGCTAGCAGCTCAGTGATGCCCAAACAGATTGTGGATAAGTTGGGAATCAAGTATGAGCCACTTGAAAAGGGAGTTGTGCAATTAGATGGTACTGTTATTAATACCATAGGCATCATTAAGAATCTAAGCTTAACTCTGCAGGCTTGCCCAAACTTCTCTATCCCACAAGACATTTACGTCATAGAATTTCCTCCTTATTTTTCTATATGTTTATCAAGGGATTTCACTGCCAAAATTGGGGGTTATTTGTCTACTGATTGGTCTCATATGCTGTTTAGGACCAGGTATGGCACCAAAGTTACCATAAAATCTAAGCCTATTGCCAAGGATCATGTTGAACCTTATTCCCCAAGTCCTGTTGATGCCAACTTGTTGGCAAGTGACCAGGAGGAGCAGCCTATTTTTCAAGAAGGCGACACCCAGACTGATACAATACCTGATATACTCCTAGATGAGTGGGCTGTTCAAAACCAAGCAGAATATCTTTGTGAACAACACCCGGGTCATGCTGATTTGGGTATGTATTTAATACATGAGGCTGATGCAGTCATCCCTAATCTCGTAAAAAGTGTAGAAAAACAATTGGGATAGTAGGATAGCGAGGTTTGGGAGCTGTATTTTGATGGTGTCAGGAATAAAGTTGGGGCTGGTGGTGGTTGCATGCTAGTTTCTCCAAAGAAAGACAGGTATTATTCATCTTTTCATTTTTGTTTCAGTTGCTCCAATAATACTGCTGAGTATGAGGCTCTTATTCATGGATTGGAATGGGCAAGGAGAAGAGGTATTAGTTGTTTAAAGGTTTATGGTGACAGCAAATTAATAGTTAATCAAGTGAGAAGCATCAATCTCACCAAGAGTGAGTTACTGAAGTCTTACAAACACAGGGTATGGGATCTAATAGAAGGCTTTGATGCATTTAATCTAGTGTCAATAACCAAAAGTTAGAATAGAAACGCTGATAGATTGGCTGCCATTGGTGCTGAATTTGACATTCCAAAAGAAATCAGCAACGAGAAAATAAATCAGCATGTCAAGGTCATTGTTAGACCTGATGTACCTGATAATAATACACACTGGGAGGTTTTTGAAGATGACCAGCAAATAGTCAACTTCCTAAGAGAGGAATCTGAATTCTCATATACCAACCAGGAAAAATTTTAGCATCAATATGATGGCCAAATCATCTAGCTAAAAAATAATAAAATGCCAAAGGGTTTGGTCACCCTTAAATCCATTTTTAACACTGATGATGAGACTAGAAAATCAAAAGCCAGCATGCAGGTTTAGCAGGAACACTATGAAGAAGTTGAGGTGTTCAAAGGAAGGTTGCTTAAGCTGGGTAAGGTATGTACAGTGGAGGAGCGGCATTCTTTTGTTCAGCTTTTTCAAGAGTTTAATGATGTTTTTGCATGGGAGTATACTGATTTGAAGGGGTTCAATCCCCAACTTGCTCAACACACTATTGAACTTGAACCAGATGCAAAACCAATAAGGAAAAAATAGAGGCCTTTGAATCCAAAGCTGGAGCCTCTTATGCAAAAGGAATTAAATAAGCTGATTGAAAGTTGTATCATATTCCCCATAAAACATACGTCATGGGTCTCCAACCTTGTACTTGTAAGAAAAAAGAATGGGGAGATAAGGTTGTGTGTAGATTTCTGAGATCTCAATAGAGCCTCATTGAAAGACCGACACCCCTTGCCTTCTATGGAGCAAATCCTTCAAGTAGTCTCAAGATCTGAGAGGTTTTCCTTGTTGGATGGATATTTAGGTTATAATCAGATCTTGGTAAGAGAAGAGGATCCGTACAAAATAGATTTTACCACCAAATGGGGTACCATGGCGTATAGAAAGATGCCCTTTGGTTTTTCCAATGCTGGGGCAACCTTTCAGAAAGCCATGGATATGGCTTTTGATAAGTTAATGTATAAGATTGTTTTGGTTTACCTGGATGACATCACCATTTTTTCTAAGGAAGCAAAGGATCACTTAAAGCATCTAAGGAAGATTTTTGAAAGATGCAGAGAATTTGGGATATCTCTTAATCCAAAAAAGTGTGTGTTTGCTGTCCATGAGGGTAGACTGCTTGGTTATGTGGTGTCTAAATAGGGAATTACCATTGATCCTGACAGAATAACAGCAATTTTGGCTCTTTCCTTGCCAGCACATAAGAAAGCTTTGCAAAGTTTCATCGGCCGAATAAATTTTGTTAGGCGGTTTATCCCAGATATTGCAGATTTGTTAAGTCCACTAACAGCCATGCTAAGAAAAAATATGCCATTTAGCTGGACTAAGGATGGAAAAAGGAGTTTTGAGCTGATTAAAGAGGCACTTGCAGCAGCACCTACACTCATAAATCCTGATTTTTCTAAGGATTTTGTTCTATATGCCTATGGAGATATT
>MU216699.1:83532-104666 GCA_018584345.1 Thuja plicata | reverse complement strand
AAAGTCACCAAACTAATCAGGGGAAAAGGGTTGTGTGAACAGCTTGCTAATGACATAAGCAGCAAAGAAACCAGAGAACAAGAGGTTGTTCTAGTTATTCAGAATGGTGGACAAGCTGTTTCAAGTTTTGTCACTAACTGGGTGCAACAAATGACTCATTTTCTATAGACTGGTGAATGTCCACAAGGTTTGGATAAAGCAAAAAGAAGGTATTTTAGACTGCAGTCCATCCCTTATGTTTTATTGAGTAATATTCTTTTTAGAAGAGACTTCAATGGCGTCCTTTTAAGATGTGTCGAAGTTGACCAAGTGGATAAGGTGTTGCATGAGTTTCATAATGGGCTAGCTGGGGGTCACTTCTCACCTAGGGCAACGGCTCTTAAGGTGTTGAAGGGTGGCTATTATTGGCCCAATCTATTCAAAGACGCACACCTATGGGTAAGGAGATGCAAAGAGTGTGCACTATTTGCTGGTAAACAAAGGTTGGCAGCCTTACCCTTGCAGCCAATATAGGTTGAACAACCCTTTATGAAGTGGGGTTTGGATTTCATTGGAATAATAAATCCACCGTCTAGTGCTAGCCACAAGTGGGTTCTAACAGCCACAGACTATTTTACTAAGTGGACCGAGGCGGTGGCACTTAAAGAAGCTAATGAAACTACTATCCTAAACTTCTATGAAGAACTGGTTTTCAGGTTTGGTGTTCCTGAATCCATTATCTCTGATAATGCTTTAGCTTTTATAGGGTTTAAGATTTCTGATTGGGCTGTAAGAAATGGAATTTATTTGAACACATCTTCCAATTATTATCCGCAAGGCAATGGCCAAGCGGAGTCCACTAACAAAAATCTGATCAGAATCATCAAAAAGACCATGGAGGGTAACCAGAGAGCCTAGCATACACAACTAAAATCAGCCTTGTGGGCTGATCGAATCACTCAGAAAAGATCAATGGGGCAGTCCCCTTTCAGACTAGTTTACGGAAAGGAGGCTCGGTTACCTATCTCACTAGAGCTTCCAGCTCTTGACTTGGCAGATCATCTTGATATGTTAGAAGAAGAACCATTAACTGTAAGGTTGGCATAGCTGGTTGAGTTAGAAGAAGTAAGGACAGCAGCTTTGAGGACCATTGAGCACAATCAGGCTCAGGTGAAAAGGTCTTTTGACAATAGGGCATCTCCAAGAGTTTTTCTGGAAGGAGATATAGTGCTAAAATGGGATGAACGCAAAAGAAAGCCTGGAAATCACTCCAAGTTCGATGCTTTTTGGAGCGAGCCTTATATGGTCTCAGAATGTAAACAGCACAATGCTTTTCAGCTTTCAAAGTTGGATGGTAGCATGGAACGAATCCCAGTTAACAGGATTCATCTCAAGCATTTCTTCTGAGGTAGGCTCTAGCCTTGTATATATTGCAGCAGTTTAGTTGTTCAATAAGTGCCTTGGCACAATAGTTTTCTTGCAGTTTTCAGCTTTCCCTAAGTGTTGTCCAGCACAGTTAGTTAGTTTGGTTTCAGTTCTCTAGTTTTCAGAGGTATTTAGGGGGGTTCTCAGTCGATCAAAGGTTACAAGTGAAGTGTCATATTTCCCCATCACAACTTATGCATCCATTTTCAGTCAGTTCAGAAGGTTGGATCAGTTTTGCAAATGGGATTCAGGTTGCCAGTATGTTTTCTTAATGACTCTAATGCAAAATGGATAGTTTAGGCAGCTGGTCTTGATGTTTAGCAGGAAATTTTTTTGCAGATATCGCCAAAAATGTTACCAATTTTTGGTACCAAGGCTTGTGGAGAATTGAATTTCTGATTCTCCGTGGCGGAATTCTACCTGCTAAAGAGATTTTCCGCCAAGGCAAAAAAGAGAAGGAATTTTACCTTATTGCGGATTTCTACCTGGGACGGTGATTTTCCCGCAAAGGCAAAAAATCGAAGGTTTTTTACATATGGCAGAATTTTACCTGCGAAGGTATTTTTCTGCAAAGGCTTGCGGGTTTCGCACCTCTCAGGTCATTTTCCGCAAAGGCAGAAAAGAAGAATTTTACGCTCGTGGCGGAGTTCTACCTTCGCTGGTGATTTCCCGCAAAGGCAAAAAAAGAGAGGATTTTTTACATATGGCAGGTTTCTACCTGCGAAGGTATTTTTCTGCAAAACATAGAAACGCACCCTGTTTCTATTTTTCCGCAAGTCCACGAAAAATGGAAAAGTAAGTGGAAAAATGAAAAATGGCTTTCTTTGTTTAAACCTATGTTTTGTCGCGCAATAGAGGTCATAATCCCTTTTCAAAGTTCATATTTTAGTCTGCTCGCTTTGTCGCGTCAGTCATTTTGAGATGTCTTTAAGTTACACGAGTGCGTGACGGGCTGTAATGAAAGTCATCATGCAATCGTGATCTGTTCATGTCTGTTTCTGATCTGTCCGCAAGTTGGCGATGAGCTGTTCAAGCATGGTCATCGTGCAGTCACTTTAAAGTCATGTTGTCTATCTAATGTTCTGTGACTGAGTGAGTCAGTTTAAAATTGTAAGGTCGCACACCCGTGTCAAGTTTTCATGTCAATGACATAGGTCTACGACTGTGCGACGAGCTCATGTCCTATAGGTCACGCACTCGCTTAGGTTCTAACTTGGTTGTATTTTGCAGCGCGGGTATGCGACGAGGCAAAGAACATAACTCATCGCTCACTCGCTGATCAATAAAAGATAAAGGAAGACAGCTTGCAAGTGCGCGACGAGCTAAAGGATAATGTCATCGCTCAGTTGCCGGTCAGAAGAGGAAAAAGGGAGATCGGCTCACGAGTGCGTGACGAGCTAGAACGTATGTCATTGCGTAGTTTCCGATCAACTCAGAGAAGGGAAAAGGAACCTACGAGTCGGCGACGAGCTAAAAAGGGGGACTCATCACGCAGTCGCTAGACAATGAAGATAAAGATAAGATAGCTTGCAGGTGAGTGACTAAAAAGAAGGGGTGTATTGTCGCGCACTCACGGTCAATAATGAAGTATGGTTTTTAGGCCCGCGAGTTAGCAACTGAGCTATAGAGACAGATGTCATCACCAACTTGCGCATGAAATGAAAGCTAAAGTAAGGGCTGAGTGAGTATGCGACCGAGCAGAATATGCAGTAAGAAAATAAATGTCACTCAGTCGCTCAGAGTCTAAAGGTCAGTTTAAACAGCCAGCGACTGTGCGATGAGGGAATAATTGAAAGATAAAGTGCATAGGCGCTTAGTCACCGAGACTCTGGTGACATGAAGAATCAACTCATGAGCTTGTGACTGAGGGAAAAAGAGGCAGCATCACTCACTCGCATGAACCAAAAAGCAAAGTATGAAAGGATGGCGAGTAGGCGACAGACATGAAATAAGTTTTAAAGAAAACTCCTCGCCCACTCGCAGAAGGCAAAAGTGAGACAATCAAGGATTAGAGATGTGATTTTCAGAGAAAATAGAAGGTGCTACTTGCCAATTTCTACTAATTTCTGGGTAATACATGCATTAATCTGGGATTTTACAGGCTTTTAAACATACACAGAGATAATTTTCAAAGGGAATTTTAATATTTTATTGCAAATCCATATTTTATTCCCAGAAGTTTTCAGAAGCAGAAAAATATCAGATTGTTCTCATGTGCTGGAAATCAGATATTTTACAGATGGAAAGGTCAGCTTTGAAAAGGTCAGAGGTTGCAGCTGTTAAAATCTGCAGAAAAGTTATTGCAATTCAGAGACTTTTGTGACTCTTCTAGAGGGATAAGACTACTTCTGTGAAGGAGTATTTATGATGATATTTTTGAGTATGACTTTGGTGTCATCAACTTGTATTTTTGTAGACTTTTAAAGGGCTAAACAGTGGCTGGACAGGCCAAATCCGATCCAGAAGTTATTGTTCTCCAAAATATAGTTGGCTGAAAATGCATAAATATGAGTTGAGGACTCATTGTTAAGGAGTTCTTCTTCCCTTTGGCTTGCTGTTTTGTAACTTTTTTTGAGTTCTTGACTGAAGCAAAGATATTTTGTAACCCATTTCAGAGAAATATACAGATTTGTAACACCTTTTGACTGTGAAAGATAGCTTATGCCTTCCCTTATTAGTCTGTTATTGTGTACTTAGTGATTGGTACAAATTCTGTGATGTTCTTTTGTCCTCAATTTGTTATCACGTATTAGTGCCTTTATGTAGTACTTCATGCTTTCTTGCAGGTTTTAAGTTGTGCCCAAGTCAGATTTTCTCCCAAATTGTGAGAAGTGTTTCTCCTTTAAGGGGATTGTCGTTATTGGCCTTCTTATAAATTGATTATGTAGATAGTATGACTTAGTGGGGTTGTGTAAGAAAGGCTTAATTAACTAGTTTATTGTGTGTCAGGTTATTTGTGCATTTCTCAGATATCTTCTGGTGCATCACCTTTTAGGACATAGTTTTCATTTTTTGTTCTCCTTCTATCCCTTTTCTCCTTCGAAAGAATCGGTTTCAGGTAGTAGAGTGATTAACCAGATAGGAAGCCGGCCTAGGACCCGGAGATTCATTCCAACTATAGGTTACCCATAGCCTTGGAATGTTTCCATGTTTCTCCAAAAGGTTAAGTTTCTGCAAACTTAACAGGGTGCAATTTTGGTAGACAACAACAACAATGACAAAATAACAATTGCTTGCATTTTCACTTTCCAACACAAGGTAGCATGATCTTCACTGAAAACAACCCCTTTGATGGCTTGTTCAACTACCTCTTGTGTATCATGTATGGTCTTTGTTTGTTTTCTGAAAACATAAAAAATAATAGCATCAGTAATGCCCCATTCTGGAAGAATGAGGACTCCTGCCTTTCTTACCAACTATTTTGCCTCCTTAGGGGTGATCTTTCCAAATTATTGTAGCATTTTATGTTTTACTTCAGCCTCAATATCACCCATATCTTTATCTAGTTGTTTCTCTTGTTTCTTTTGGCATGTTTCTTTAAATTGATCAATGTGGGTTCTCCACAGGAATTGTATGAATGCCCTAGATTTTATAAAACTATCATCTTCCAAGATTTGATCACTTGCCTACTTGGTTATAGGATCCAACTCTTTATCATCAAATTATTTCGTAGTTAAAACTATTTCATCCCTTTTGGGTTCTTATGGAATTCCTTCCTGAATTTCTTGCTCAGTGACACAAATCTGCCCCATGCTTCTCATATGTAGCAATTGTTCTGCCACTCCCTTTTCATCAACATGTAGTGGGTACTAAGAAGGTAAATACACAGCTTCACTCTGTTGTGTATCTTCTTCTATCCTCTGCCTCTTTGGAGAAGGCTTAGATTTAGGGTCACTATCAATAAGTCTCTTCCATTTTGAATTGGAAGGCTCCTCAATTTTCTATGAAAAAAAAGGTGCATCTTCTAATTTTTGACTCCTCTGAGATGTATCTCCCTTGGGCATCACTAGATTATACCCTGACCTTTAGTGAAAAACATATACACCTGGTGGAACAACCCTAGCAAATGTTGAATTACTCAAGATAACCTTGGCCTTATATAGCTTTGACTTCATGACTGCATCCTTCTTCTGATTTAGAGCTTGCATGACTTCTTCAAAAAGTGTCATCAAAGAATCAATTTTATTCTCCATAGGCTCAAAAGCCTTTAACAAATCATAACCCTTATGAAAACACTACACAAAATCAAGGGTTTTCTTATATACTAGCCACTTTTCCTTTTTTATTTCCTACTCTTGCAATTTGAATTAATTTCTAATAACATCCACAAGAAAGTAGAATTGGTGGTCCATAGCTACACACCTAGTTCTTTTTTTAAACATATCACTCAAAAAACCCTCAGGGTTAGCACACCTTGCCACTGACATTGCTAATCTATAAGGCTTCAAAAACTTATTCATGTGCACCCATCCACCCTTGATGATAGAAAATTGATGGGAAATAGTGATGGTAGGAAAAATAGAACCCCTGCCCTTCCCTGTCAAGGCAACATCTTGAAGGCCACCAATTTGTCTGATTATTTCAGCAATACCAACTTTTAGAGGGACTTGGTAAGCGAGTATATGTGGGGTTCCTCTGAAACCATACACTCTAAACATAGTTGAAACATGATATAAAATGATGTCCCCCCCAATTATACACTATTTTGATCTCTTTAGCATATTTTTATGGTCTTATAAAAGACAACAAAGCTTTTGGGATCCTGAGGTTTTTAAGAAACAATAAGGCTCTAAGCCTAGAAGCAATATACCTATCAAAAATAACATAGCTGGGATATTCTCTATCCCAGGACAAGTCCAAAATCCAAATTTGAACTAGCATTTCATCTCCATCCTTGGTCCTCATAAGATCCATTTCATTTTCAAAATAACTAGCACCTTTATATAGAAACATGTGCATTAACAAAGAATACCATCCAAATGGTTTATCAACCTTTGATTTCTGAATACCAATTAAACCATTATGGATCAAATCAGCCACAAAAGGTGCAAAGTCAAAGATAACAACAAGATGAGGATGGATAATCTAAACTATCATAAACATGTAATGTACTAGCATCTCTATTTCTACATCATCCCCAAATATTTGGTTCAAGGAGTAATACATGCCCTTTTTCTTCATATTGAAATGATACAGTTTAAAAGGTTCTAGGGTATTTGGATCTATCACATTCAATCCTCCACCCTTGTCAAAAATTATCTTAGAGGCCCACTCTTGAGATAATTCCTTTGAGCTTTGTATATTTCATTGAAAGTTGCAAAATTAATCTCACCAAGCTAGGCAGAGGGTTCATTGAATTTGAAAAATTCCCAGATCTCATCAAAGGTGATGCTAATCAAAGCTTCAGCATCCATGAAAAAATTTGTGACTACCAACTTCCCCACATCAAATTTCCATATATTTATATTAGGAGCATAAGCATTTCTCTGACTAAAACCCACATTGAACAAATCTAAACCAGATATACCAACATTAGTGTCCCTTATCCAATTACCTTTATCATACAGACCCTCACCTATAATCAATCAAGGGTTTTCTTGGTACCATTTCCTTTACTTTAGAAGATTCATTTATGGACCTATTTAGTTGTTCAAGAAAATCATCACACACAACTCTCTCCTGATAATCTATCTTGCCCTTTAATTCTCTATGGGGTGCCATTTTAAACAGCTAGGGTATCATAACAAAAAGGTTTAAATGAAAATAAAAAACCCCTAATTCCTTCAAGCTTTTAACAACACGAGCACTTATATTCACAGGGTGTATAAAAAACTAGATAGAATGACTTACTTTCTTCAAAAGATGCTAGAGAATAAAATAACACGCTACAATTTTACTCCACTTTGTCGCTCTACCAACCGTAACATTTAAAACATAAAACTAAGCAGTTATGGTATAAACTTAGCCATCAGTTAGCTTTATTTTTAACAGGATGGCCACATGCTCTATTATTATTTATTCTCTTTCAAATATTCATGGGTAAAATGATAATGCCAAGTTTCTTTCATAGGAATATTGAATTTAAAACACAGCCATCAATTTAGATCCATCTCATCAGATCTCACGGTCCACAAAAGTCAATAGAGAGACAACCTACATGTCACAATAATAGTGGTGAAGGAAACCAATCAGCAAGTAGCATGTCAACTCCACATAACACCTTTGATACCACTTAACTCCTCTTCATCAACCTGGACAGGTGTCAACTAGTCATGATTATGTAATCAATATCCTTGACGCAGCTTTGGATCTAGGCATCATGCCCGTCGTCTGATCAAATTTAATTTTATCTTCCTTTTGTTAAAATGGATTTAGAATAACTAGGAGGGGAGGGGTGAATCAGTTATCCTCAGATCTAAATGTAGCAAATAAAAATTTTTGTATTTCAGATCTACTCGGCAGCAGTAGCATAAGTCGACAACTTTAATCATGTAGTGTACTGTCTAACGAAATTTCTTGTAGAAACATAACAGTAAAACAAACCATAAGCATTCACAAAATTTGACACAAGTATTTAACATGGAAACCCAATATGGGAAAAACCACCAGTAACATGCTACCAATTTTTCACTCTTCTAAAATGAGCTCGGTGAGGAGCCAACCCTATTAAAGGTTATAATAACACATTGTTAGGTGTGACCTGGTTAAAGGATTTAATCACCCTTTTAGGAGTGGCCTTGTTAGAGGACTTAGAACATTCCACCTGAATGTCACCTTGTTAGAGGATTTATACAAATAACTGTTAGGTCAACCTTGTTAAAGGATTTAATTGATACCATGGTTAGAAAGTAATCAGCAATTGTGAACTAATACATAAAACTTACTTTGCAATTCATATCCAATTACAGCTCTGATGTTAACTTACTGGATAGCCTGCATTGTCAATTCAACCTTCTGATCTACTTGGAAATCCGTCAAACAATCACACATGAAACTCTCTGCTTCTATATTCAACCTTCTCTGCTAGATCATGCCAAACAGTAAATCAACTATGCAACCTTTTTGCATACATACATGTAATTCACATTCAGCAGCACACTTCAGCATAATAAATGAATAACCCCTGAGGTTATCATATACCTCTCTATCTAGGTCAGATAAATCTTTTGCCACTTAAACAAGATTGTAGATCTTAGGTTAGGTCAGATCCAACACATCATTCCATCTTTGTATTATATTTACTTCTCCAAAGTAGTCTCTAATTAAATCTTGAAACCATGCATTAATTATGGTTACCCATACATTAAATGACATGGATCAATCTTTAATTCACATTACATATCCCAATAAAATTAACTAAGTCGGCCAGAGATCTCAAATCTCATCATTAATCCAATTACTGTAAGTTGGCCAACATCATTGTTTCCACTCGGCAATTTCACTAGTGCTCGACACTGAACAACTTTTCTTGTCACAAGTTACTTTTCTCAGCACAAGCAACTTTTCTCGACACAAACAACTTTGCTCGACACAAGCCAAACTTTCTCGGCATAGAACAGCCAAAAAAACTGTCTTTGAAAGATAAACAACTAATTACTTTTCCAAAGTGCCAACTGATCAAGTACCCTTTTATTTTCCTTAACTCAACCATTCACTTGGTCTTCTTGTTAAATCTTCTTCATCATCGGTATATATGGTACTCAAACAGATAACAATAGTCTCACCAGTTAAGGTTTAACAACAATGAAAAAATAACAATTGCTTGCATTGTCACTTTCTAGCAATCTCCCTCTTTCGCATTGATGGCAACACAAAATATTAAAATAATGATTTAACAAGCATAGTTACCAACCAATCCAAAAATTCACCCGTGTTCTTTGATATGAACAAATCTTCATTAATGTCTTTAGCTTCATTCTGGTTCTCATCTGTAAAAACATTTCTCCCTCTGTGTATCTCATCACACTGTAATCATCTGTGTCTAAACATCTATAGACTACCTCTAAGTAGATAATCACTTCAATGTTTTCAATAGTAACTTCTACCTCTATGTAATCTTTCCCTCTTGGTAATCTCTTCTTCTAGGCAATCTCTTCCTCTTTTTCCTTTGTGTAACTTCTTTCCCTCTTTATAGGTAATCTCTCCCTCTTTGATAACAATGCCAAAGATGTTGAAATCATTATCATGTAGATCTTCAGTATCATGTTGATCTTGTCATCTTGATTATGATAGATTTTCTTTTCTATCCTTGTCCAACTTCACAACTTTAGCCAGCATCCTAAAGTGTGACTAACTGTGCATCAATGTGTCAAGTATTCTAAATGTAATATTTGATGCAACAGTACTGTACAAAACTTAATTAGCCTCAATTATGGAAATCACCCCCATTTTACCTCACAGATACTCATGAGCATCCTTGGGTAGAGCTTTTATGAATATGTCTGCTAATTATTCTTTAGTGTTCACATAATCCAGTCTTACTTTTTTATTCTTAACTAGCTCCCTCAAGTAATGATACTTGATAGCTATATGCTTTGTATTTGAGTGCATAATAGGATTTTTAGAAATATTAATAGCACTTGTGTTATCACAATATATGACAACTAGGTCAGTGATTTCTTCCTTCATACCTTTCAGTAGTATCTTCAACCACACAATGTTAGAATAGTTAACTATTGCTGCCACATACTCGGCTTCAGCTATAGATTATGAGGTGCAGTTTTGTTTCTTGCTTGTCCATGAGATCAATCTTTTTCCTAAAAGAAATGCTCCAGCAATAGTTCTTTTCCTATCATCAAAATTTCCTTCCCAATCAGAGTCAGTGTAAACTCTGAGTTCAAACTTGTCATTCTTCTTGTAGTATAGACCATAGTCATCAATTCCTTTCAAATATCTTAGAATCCTTTTTACTTTTCTTTACTCTGTCTTCAAGTATAGGTTGTTGTTGTCATTGGTTTTTGCAAATCCAATCTTGATCAAATAACTATGCAATCTCTCATACCATGCTCTTGGTGCTTGCTTCAATCCATAAAATTCTTTGTGCAATCGGCAAACCATATTCCTTTTGTTTGGGTCAACAAAACCATCAGCTTACTCAATATACACTTCTTCTTCCAAGATACCATTGAGAAATGCAGATTTCACATCCATCTAATAAACTTTGAATCCTTTATAGGTTGCATATGCAAGTAAGGTTCTAACTCCTTCCAATCTTGCAACTGGGGTGAAGGTTTCACTGTAGTCAACTCCTTCCTCCTATGCATAACCCTTGCATACCGGTCTAGCTTTGTTTCTTGTCACATCTCCATGTTCATTCACCTTATTTCTGAATACCCACTTTGTGTCAATTACATTTTTATCCTTTGGCCTAGGTACAAGTGTCCAAGTTTTGTTCTTCTCAATTTGTTCAATTTCCTCATTTGTTACTTGTATCCAATCTTCATTTTCTAAAGCATCTTTCACTATTTTGGGCTCAAATTCACACAACAGACATGTGCCATTTTTCAACTTACTTCATGTCATAACAGCAGAATCATTTGATCCAAGGATTTGATCAGAATTGTGATTTCTTCTCACATATTTTTCTAGAGTAGGCTCAGTCCTTGCTTTAGGTTCATTATCTCTATTCAATTATGGTTGATTCTGTAACTCAGCATCTCCATTAGATAGCTCAGCATTCACTTCCAGTTGCTCGACAACTCTACTCTGTGACTCGGTAGGTGCATGTTGTTGCTCAGCAGTAGTCTCAGGTAGTGAATTAGAATCTTCCTCATCTAGATATACGAATGATATATAGCTTTCAAGCTCTTGAGTACTTTCAACTTCATTTCTTTCTGCAAACTCATCAATTCTTACATTTGCACTTTCAACAATTTTGTTAGTATTAGAATTCAAACATTTTTATGCTAAAGCTTTTTGTTGAATAACCAAGGAATATGCCTTCTTCACCTTTAGCATGAATTTTTCCATTTCTGTTGTCTTTTAGTATAAAACATTTCCTTCCAAATACTTTAAAATACTTTACACTAGGTGCATAACCATATCAAAGTTCATAAGGTGTAGCATTTGTACCTTTCTTGACTTGAACTCTATTTAGGGTATAGACTGCAGTACTTACATCTTCTTTCCAATATTTATGTGCAACATTTTTCTCCATCATTAATGTTCTTGCATAGTCCATGATAGATCTGTTCCTTCATTCAGCAATACCATTTTGTGGAGGAGTCCTGGGTGTGGACATTTGTCTCTTTATGCCTTGGTCATTGTAGAACCTGTTAAGCTCATTAGAAATAAACTCTCCACCTCTATCAAATCTTAAGCATTCCAAAATTTTGCCTGTTTCCTTTTCAACTTTAGCTAAGTACCATTTAAATAACTGGAATGCATCAGATTTTTCCTTGAGAAACATTACAGTCTTCATCCTTGAATAATCATCAAAAAATAAAATAAAGTATCTAGCACCAATATACCTTCTTTCTCTAATGGGACCATAGAGATCTGTATGGACCAATTCCAGAATTTATTCTGATATATGTGTTTTAATCTTGAAACTAGACTTAGTCATCTTTCCTAGTTGACATTGTTTACACATAGCATTCTCAGGTTTCTTTAACTTAGGTAGCCCTCTAACCTTTTTCAATTTACTTATGCTTACCAAGTTATCAAAATTTACATGACACAACCTCTTATGCCATAACCAAATATCATTGTACTATGCAAACAAACATGTTTCTTCATATAAATCTAGATAAAATAAGTTACCTTTAGTCTGATCACCACTTCCAAGAAGTTCTCCAGTAGAATCATAGATCTTTGCTTTTTTGTGATGGAATTCAACTTTGTAACCAGAAGTGTTTAGTTGTGCAACACTCAGCAAATTATATTTAAGATCATTAACCCAATACAGATTATCACATCTGATTTTGTCAATCAGGTTAATCAATCCTTTACCTTTGATAAGACATGGTGCATCATTACCAAATTTTACATATCCTCCTTTGCATTAGTTTATGGTTTCAAACTTATCTTTGTCACCAGTCATATGATGGGAACAACCACTGTCAATGATCCATCGATCACTTTTACTCATATAAGAGATTAATGCAGTTTTCTCATCATCATAAGAATCTTCTTTCATTGTAACATAAACAACTTCTATATCATTGTTATCAAAATTGTCAGTATCATTGTCAGAAGTTTCTTCAGCAATATAACAAGATTTCTTACCTTTGTCTTTGTAATCCTTATATTTCCTAAAGTCTCAGTCATCCTTTATGTCTTTGTATTCCTTGTATTTGTAGTCCTTTCTTTCATCTTTCTCATTCTTATCAGGACATCTAGCAGCTATATGGCCAACTTTATTACATGAAAAACAAATAATAGGAAGTTTACCTTTGTATTTTCCTTTTCCTCTGGATAGCCTTTTTTCCATAAGTTCTTCAAGTTCTTCAAGATCATCATCAGTAGTGTCACTATCACTATTCACATGTTTCTTTCCTTTCTTATATTTATTGATAACCAACTATGATCTAAAAGTAGAATCAATCCCTTGAGGGTTATAGTTATCATAATTTGACATTTCAAAGGCAGTGAGTCTGCCTATCAGATTTTCCAGATATAGATTATTGTTAGGAGAACATCTCAATTCTTGAATTGTAGAAAATCTAATAGCATATACAAGAAGTAAAGTTCTCAGTACCTTTCTCATAATAGTGTTCTCATCAATTGTTCCATTAGCTCCTCTAATGGCATTTACAACTTCTTTTACTCTACCACAATAATGATTAACATTTTCTCCTTCTTGCATTTTCATCTCATCAAACTTACCTCTTAGACTTTCTGATTTAGCTCTCAGCACATTTGTGTCTCCACCATAGACAGTTTCAAGTTTGTCCCACATCTCCTTTGCATTTGTGCAGCTCTTTATATCATCAAATTTTGAATAGCTCAATGAGGAGGTGATCTCCAACATTGCTTGATTGTGCCCTTGCTTTTCTTTTAGTTATGTAGCTATGAGAAGAGTAGAAGGTGACACATAGTCATTTTTAATAAGTCTCTTTGCATCATCTCTAATACCAGCCAGATGTAGTTTCATCAAGCTCTGCCATGCAGGGAAGTTATCTTTGTTCAGCTTGGGAACCTCTTTCTCATGCATCTTGATCTTTTCACTCCAAGTACCTTCAAACTATTTTCAGGAGACCAAAGCTTTGATACCAATTGGTAGAATGAATTTAGAATAACTAAGAGGGGAGGGGTGAATCAATTATCCTTTGGTCTAGATGTAGAAAATAAAACTTTTTGTATTTCAGATCTACTCGGTAGCAGTAGCATAAGTCAACAACTTTAATCATGCAGTTTACTATCTAAGAAAATTGTTTCTAGAAACATAACAGTAAAACAAACCATAAGCATTCACACAAGTTGACACAAGTATTTAATGTGGAAACCCAATATGGGAAAAACCACCTGTAACATGCTACCAAGTTTTCACTCTTCTGAAGTGAGCTCTATGAGGAGCCAACCCTGTTAAAGGTTACAATAACACATTGTTAGGTGTGACCTGGTTAAAGGATTTAATCACCCTGTCAAGAGTGGCCTTGTTAGAGGACTTAGAACATTCCACTTGAATTTCACCTTGTTAGAGGCTTTATACAATGATTGTTAGGTCAACCTTGTTAAAGGATTTAACTGATACAATGGTTAGAAAGTAATTAGCAGTTGTGAGCTGATACATACAACTTACTTTGCAATTTAGATCCAATTATAGCTCTGATGTTAACTTATTGGATAGCTTGCATTGTAAATTCAACCTTCTGATCTGCTTGGGAATCCGTCAAGCAATCACACATGCAACTCTCCGCTTCTGTATTAAGCCTTCTCTGCTAGATCATGCCAAACAGTAAATCAACTATGCAACCTTTTTGCATACATACATGTAATTCACATTCAGCAGCACACTTCAGCATACTAAATGAATAACCCCTGAGGTTATCATATACCTCTCTGTCTAGGTCAAATAAATCTTTTTCCACTTAAACAAGATCGTAGATCTTAGGTTAGGTCAGATCCAATGGATCATTCCATCTTTGTATTATATTTACTTCTCCAAAGTAGTCTCTAATTAAATCTTGAAACCATGCATTAATTAAGGTTACCCATACATTAAATGATGTGGATCAATCTTTAATTAACATAACATATCCCAAGAAAATTAACTAAGTCAGCCAGAGATCTCAAATCTCATCATTAATCCAACTACTGTAAGTCGGCCAACATCACTATTTCCACTTGGAAATTTCACTGGTGTTCAGCATTGAAAAACTTTGCTCATCACAAGCAACTTTTCTCGGCACAAGCAACTTTTCTCAGCACAAACAACTTTGCTCTGCACAAGCCAAACTTGCTCGGCACAGAACAGCCATAAAAACTATCTTTGAAAGATAAACAACTAATTACTTTGCCAAAGTGCCAACTAATCATGTACCCTTTTATTTTCCTTAACTCAACCATTCACTTGGTCTTCTTGTTAAATCTTCATCATCATCAGTAGATATGGTACTCAAATAGATAGCAATAGTCTCACCAGCTAAGGTTTGACAACAATGACAAAATAACAATTGCTTGCATTGTCACTTTCCAACGCCTTTATCTTTTTTAGAGTCCCAGACCCATGATCTCAAAAATCCATGTGTCAGTTAGTTGCAATCGCACAATGAATAAAACCTCATGAAACTTCCCTTGGTGGTATCATGCCAGTCATCAAATCAATTACAATCTTATTGACACTTTAATTCTTAGGCCCTACTTTTATGAGATCTTAGAAAGACAGGTATCAACTAGTCGCAATCCCACAATGAACAAACTACACTCATCTTCTTTTCAAGGAAAAGCTCTTGTCATCAGATTAATTCTGATCTCACCAACCTTTAACTTTCAGCCCCACTTGGGTGAGATCTCAGATAGACACCTGTCAGAATGGTGTGATCCTATAATGGATAAAATTATTTCTCTTTTGGATCAATGCATCACACAATCCATCAAATTGAAATAGAACTACATGATGCTTTACTTACCTTTGGCTTTACCTTGGTCCCGCCACTTTCCATGTGTCACATAGGCACGATGTCATGAAGGATATCCTCCATGCACCTCTTGATCCCATAAACATGTCGACCATTGATGAAATCTGGTCTGACGGTGCTCTAACCTTGCCACTAGCCTTTGAACATGTTGATCCCATGATCTCATATTAACACTTGGCAACATGGTGTGATTTTGTAAAGACTAAACATTAGGTAGTTTTAGATCAAGGCATCACACCTACCATTAGATTTACTTTAATCTGACCCTGATCTACCTACCTTCATCTTTTAGAACCTCGACCACACAATATAGAAAGGACACTTGTCACATAGGCGCAATGCCTTGATGGATATTCTTCATGCATCTTTTGATCAAGGGAAAGCGCCAACCATTAGATTAAAACTAACTTTCACAACATCTTATGACGTATAAAATATCACAGGGACCTAGGCAAAAATTAAAACGTAGACCCCACTAGGAAACATGTCTTAAAAAAAAAAGGGCCTCGGGCATGGTAACTTAAGACACGTATTTTAAAACAACTTAAGGGGCTGAAAAAGGTAATGCACAAACATAACAGATATGAGATACTTAGGTTTTTTTGAACCAAAAAGGTAACTGAGGGTTTGAATAAAGTGACAACTTGGCGCTTAAAGACATTCAAATAAAAAGGAAGACATGGGAACTCATAGAAATATGATACAAAGACTTACACCATGGAAAATGTTTCTTAGTCCTAATAGTGGCTCTAATGGGGGATGTGTGTCTCTTGTAGACACAACAAGATCTTAGAATCTTAGGGTTAAGAAGACCATATACAGAAATAAAACTACCCTACAACACACAAGATAAACACCAAACTATAGAAATAAACATGCAAAAGAAACAAAATAAAGACATATTTATAGCCTATTGTTCATGGATATTAAGAACTTCATGAGAAGTTAAATTTTAGGAATTTTCCATGAATAGGAAATTCCAAAATGTTTCCAATTAGATCCTTTAGAATGTAAGAATTAGAACCCCATGTACTATCAATAATGTATGGTCCCAACCAAATAGGATTAAATTTACTATGTTTTCCCTTATCCTCTAGCCTGACATTCCACATTAGGATCAAAATACCTATCTCAAAACTCCTTACAGTGGTTCTTTTCTCATATAAATCCTTACATTTGAGTTGCATCTTGACATTTTTTATCATGTGCCTCCCTCCTTGACTCATCCAACTGTATAAATTCATCCATCTTGATTCTCATTTCATCATTCAATTCCTCATCATAAACTTATACATCTGTAAAAGATTATTCTATAGCAACCTAGCATGTATACCATATACTAGGTCATAAGGTTCACAACCAATTGCTTTCTTCACTATCACTCTATCAGCCCATAGTGCCTGTTGTAATTTTGAATCCCAAGCTTTTTTATTTTTTTCCAACGCTCTTTTCAGAATTTTTATAGGGCTTTTATTGTTGGATTCATCTTGGTCATTCCCCTGTGGGTGGTATGGGGAAGAATAAGAAATTTTGGTCTGTATAATTAGAAAAAATTATTAAATTCTTTAGATCAAAAGCACATTACATTATCTACAACTATATTTTATGGGAAACCAAACCTAGTGAGGATGTTTTGTAACATAAAATCAATTACAACCTTACTGGTAGTTCTCTTAGTGGGAATAGCTTCAACCCACTTAGTGAAATAATCAGTACCACTAGAATCCATGATTTCCCTCCACTAGATATTTTAGGAATTTCTCCAATAAATTCCATTCCCCACCTTTGAAAAGGTGCTTCTAGTGTGACAGATTTCAAAGGAAAGTTTCCTTCAAATTTGAGCTTACCTACAAATCTTTGGCAGGCATCACATTTTTTGACAAAATAGTGAGCATCTTTAAAAATGGTAGGCCACCATAAACCAGATCTCAAAATTTTATGTAAATTGGTCTTAGACATGTAATGCCCCTATATACACCATTATGCACTTGTTCTAACAGGTACTTGGACTTTTCATAGTCTACACATTTGAGAAAGACTCCTTTCACAATGGCATACTTAACAACATGCAAATTGATTGTTCTCTTTCTATTTTCATCCATCTCATGGGGAAAAATCATTCTTTGCAAGTATCCAATAATTTATTTGTACCATTCATAACAATCCATATCACAAATATAAGGCCTTTTCTCCTCTTCCAGCATGTTTGCATGATTAGCCTCTAAGTTTATCAGCCATAAGTTTTGCAAGTCCTAGGCCTCTAACCAAGTTTGTGATCTGAATGTCTATATTGAATTCTTGGATTCTGTTTATCCATCTACACCTCCTCCCTGAGACTTTCTGTTGTACCAAGATGTCCTTCACATCAATACTAGGTACATAAGAAACTATGGTTTCTCCCACCAAATAACATATAAAAGCCTTAACAACTTTGACTAAAGCACCTGGCTGGCCCGAGAACCTGCACTTGGGCTAGCACCAAAAAGACAAGTGCAAGGGAGGAAAAAGAGGACAAAGGTGACCTCGAAAATACTATCAATCAAATGGAGGTTATGGTGATTTAGGCTGAGGAAATGGTTGATGGTATGTAGTTGTCTTTTCCTGGGCCCTCCCCCTTTTTTGTGTTGTCCCTGTTTATTATGTTTATCTTTGGGACTGTTTCTAGCTAGTCTGTCCGCTGGCTTTTTTTGTCGGCTATCTTTTTTTGGTGCCTCCCTCAGCGCAGTTGTTGTTGTACTTTCTTTGAATATTTGTATAACTTTGTTTAAAGGTTTTGAGTCCTTTTAAGACCTTTTTTTTTACTTAATAAAAACTTTGACTAAAGCATATGCCTATATCTCCATGATGTCATATTTCATTTCTTCTTCCTATAAGGAATTTCTAAAAAAAGAATTGGGTTGTTCAAAACCCTCTGATTGTTTTTGTAACAATACTACAGCTAAGTATGGTATGAAGCAAAGAAGAAAATTTGCATTGGTTTTCTATAATCATGTGTCCTTAAGATAGGGGCATCCTTAATAGCTTTCTTGATGTCTGAAAAATATTTAGATGCTTCTTCATTCCACTCTCCCTTAGCTTCTTTCTTCAACATTTACTAGTTTCTGCAAAGTTTATAATAAATCTTCTCAAAAATTCTACTTGTCCAGAGAAAGACTGAATACCTTTGACATGCTTGGGATGAGGAACCTTGTCAATGGAAACAACTCTTTTAGGGTCAATCCTGACTCCATCCTTAGACACAATATTCCCTAGGAGCTTTCCCTTGGTGACCCCAAAGGCACATTTCTTTGGTTTAAGTGAAACCCCATACTCCAAAGCTCTTACAATTTTTTTTTTCAAGATGACCATAGTGTTGATCTTATTCTGATAAATAGGATGCAAGCTCATCTTGGTACACCACTAAAAATTTATTTATGAAATCTACAAATGCCACATCCACAGCTCTCTAAAAAGTTTCCCTAGCATTTTTCAGGCCAAAAGGAATTCTAAAATATTCATAAGTACCCCATGGTGTGGTGAATATAGTCTTGAATTGTTTAGATTCCTTTCCCATAACCTAGTTGTATCTTGAAAATCCATCCATCATTGACATTAGTTCAGACCCAGTGACTCTCTGTAAGATGGCTTCCATGTTTGGCAAACCATAATTATCCGTTAATTTATTCATGTTCAAATTTCTGATGTCTACACAGAGTCTGATGTCTTCATTGTTCTTCCTTACTGGAATAAGGTTTGATACCCATGTTGAATGTCTGATGAATTTTATAATCCCAACATCTCTCATTTTCTTCAATTCTCTTGCATTTTTGGTGCCAATGTGGGATTAACAGGTCTTAATTTTTGTAAGGCTTTGTACCTTCCTTTAAGGGAATATCATGTTGAAAGTGATCTTCTATATAGGCCTTTAAATCATCATAAGTCCATGCAAAAAAATGTCTATACTTCTTGAGAAGATCAATTAATAACTTTCTAATTTTAGGAGACAACTTCCTTCCAATATATACATTCTTGGGAGCTTTAGTTTTTCCTAATTTTATTTCTTCTAGATCCTTTGGTTTGTTTACAATCTTTGCAGAAAAGGATTTGTCCTTATTATCAAATGCTCTCTTGAGATCAACTAATCCTTTTGGAACTCTATTTGATTTTGACTGTAGTGTTGGCAATTTGACTTTACTGAGATTATATGACTAGTTTTATGTTGTCATTATGGCAACAAATTCATATGGAGTTTTGACAATTGGCTTATAAACTTTGAAGATCATAATTTGGCTAAGTATAGAAGACAGTACAAACAGAGATAAACTCGTTGATAAGAGCACCAATGCATGTGTGTATGATCGAGTCATGGTATGTGCCTTTGGATATAAGCTTTTGGATACAGTGGTATGCTAAGTCTATACGCGCATGTTCAGATATGATAGTATGGTGAAGTTACCGAAATTCTAAATGACACTAGCAGTTCAGCAAAACAAAGCATGGAGCTGCCTCCAGTTTTTGATTAGCGTGTATTAATTTATTTTTTAATGGCTATGCGCCTATTGTAATATGTTTGTAATCATGTTATTATCATTCATGTAAACATGCTTGAGCCAATTAATTTGGAAGCGTTTTGTATGTTGTTTTTGGGTTGCCTAAGTCTTAGTTTCAGTCGCGTCTATTAAAGAATGTATATATACTTAACATGCAATTTTGTATTGATGTGTTGGAATGTGTAACATATGAAATGAATCTGTTACCAAAATTTAAGATAAAATATGGAGGTAGATGTATATATGTGTGTTGGGGGGTTGATTTGATTTATAAATTGATTATCTTGAAATGTAAAGTGTTGATGTGTAAATTGTTCTTTGAATTACCTAGATTGTATTGGATTCCTTAACCTTAATTGAATTGTATTGATTAAGTATTGCAATTATGATTAAGGAGAAGATAAGATGTTCCTTTTTTGTCCTCAAATGCACAAAAGGGAGATCCAAGTTGATCAACCCAAGAGAAGGGTTAATGCACAAATGAATCAACTATTTGGAAAGGAGAATAATAAAGGAGATACCTTAAATTTTGTTAATTCTATGTATAAAAATTATATATGACTGTAATTGAAAAGATCTTTGAAATGCACTAACATTGAAATATTTTAGATCAAAGAATGTTGTTTTCTAAGGTATGTAGACTGTTTAAGGAAAAACTGACAATTGATATTGAACCGAAACACAGAGACGAAAAAAACCCAGAAATCATTTTTTGTTCCAATCTCGTCTTATGAAAAAGGTTGACCTTGACCCATAAATGTCAACTCTAACCCAATAATGTTGACCCTGACCTGCACAGATCCGAAAGTGACTTTGTTCACGGATCCTAAAAGTTTGCCAAAAAGGGTATCCAGATCTAGGTTCAAATCCACTATTTTGTACCTATACCTGCAAGAAAAAGGAGATTTTTTTATTATGGGGGAGGATTTTTCCTTAGTCAAACCCCGATTTAGGAATTAACCTTGAAATCAATAAAGTAGAGAATGTTAACATGTAGTAGAATTGAATCTAACAATGAAGCTATGATATTCAATAGATATGTAATTAAAATTTGAATGTATGTAAGTATGTAAATATGAAAGCATGAACTCAATATGAACCATAAACCTCCATGATTGTA
>MU216699.1:59115-74390 GCA_018584345.1 Thuja plicata | reverse complement strand
ACCCAAGACCCAAGTAGGTTTATCCAACTCTACCAAACCCCTCACACATGAAAATAAGTCCACACAACTCCATCAAATCTCCCAAACATGTAGGATAGCCAACTACCCTGGGATGCTCCTGCATCAATTTCAAGTTTCTAAAATATAATTAATTGTTGAACACTGATTCACCGCCCCTCTCAGTGTTCCCATTCTTAACAATTGGTATTAGAGATTTGGTCCTCTAAGATAAGTTTAACCACTTGTGGAGATCATGGATTCAGAAGAAGTGAAACATCTAAAAAAGAATCTTGAATCAACTCTTGAAGATCTTGACAGATCAAAAAAAGAAAATGAAGAACTAAAATTGAAAGTCAATGGCTCACAAGTATTCATCAAGAAACTGAGAAAAGATTTGAAAGATTGTTCTACGAATGATTTGGGAAAAATGGTCAAAAATATGAATTAAGAAAACATGTCTCTAAAGGATCAGATTGAAGATTTGAATGAACAGATAACTGATAACCAAACAACTCTTGAAGAAAATACTAAAGAAAATAAATAATTAGATGAAGAACTTATGCAAGAAAACTTGAAAAACTTGGAGTTGGAGAACATCAAGAAAAAGATAGAATCTAAGTTGACAGAAGTCAAGAATCACATTGATAAATTATACACAAGTTCTGATCTAATACAATCACATATTTATGCACAGAAGATAAGAGGTGATACCACTGGTATTGGGTACAATGAAGAACAAATTCAAATCAATGCAATGCTAGAAAGAAATACAGAATGAGAACAATCTACCGAAGCAAAGAAAACTGAGAATCTTGTAGAATCTAAAGCAAAACCACCTAAAGAAGAACACAAGCTAGTTAACCAAACTTGTTATGCATGTAACAAGCAAGGACATATAGAAAGAGATTGTAAATAGGTAATACCTTTCAATGGTTATTGTTATTCATGCAATAAGTTTGGTCATAGAGCTATACATTGTAGATCAACTCAAAGAAATCAGACACAACAAAATCACAGAAGTCAGACTTAGTACAATCAAAGAAATCAACCATAGCAAAGTTCTTATAATATTACATGTCAAATATGGAATTACAATGGACACACAAAAAAATAGTACAACATGGTAACTCATATCAACAAGCCTCCAATCATTTGTCACTCTTGTAACAAAGTTGGACACATCTCAAGGTTTTGTAGATCTAGAGCGCAAAGACAAGAAAGACCTAATAAGTCTCAAGGATCACTATTTGAATAATTTGGAGAAGTCAAGTTTTTTAAAGCTATAGAAGATTCAAGCAAGATTTGGGTTGAAGTAAAGAAAGATGATAATGTTGACAAAGTGGTAAATGCATCCATAGTGGACGCACCTTCCATATCTGGATAAATTACCCTCATGGTCATAGGGGGAGCTAGTCAAGCTCTAAACCCCTACATGGCTGGTATACTCACCTTTGAGTATGTACCTATGGTTTTATGTACTTCATTACAAATTGAGGCAATATGCAAGAGCGCATAGTTTTTACTATAGTAGGAACTGAGATTGGAAATCACAGTTGAAACCCATGCTCCAACAATGAGCATTAATTGTAGAAATTCAATTTATAAGTCACCAAAAGATCTATTATCTTCACTTCTAGATTCAAGATTGCACATTTGAAGAGCACAGGAGAATTAAGCATCTAAGTGTTGAAGGATTACCATTATTTAATCGGCAAAGTGAATTGAAGTTGTAACGGTACCCTAGCGCGGATGTGTCACTTTAGAATTTCCTTGGAACCCTATTTTAGTGATCAAAAAGTAAGTAATGGTAACTTTGGTAGTCTTTGAAATCATTGAAAAGAAGAGATATGTGTTTAAAAATCATCCATTCAAGTCAGTGTTAGATGATGTTGAAGGGGCATTTTCCAAGACTCCATTAGGAGTCATGCATGTCAAAGATATTCACGCTTACATTTACTATAAGAAGGAGTCTGTAGGTGTAGATTGCATTATGTCACTCATGGAATCCATGAGTAATCCTAATTGTTCATTCAAGAATGAGTTCTCACATCTCTCAGAAAATCCTATTATTGAGTATGCGAATGCGCACAATTTTTATGAATCAGAATGGATTAAGATTCTACTTAGTAGGATTCATGATGATTTGTTTTGGATTGGTGCAGTCCCTGTTGGATTACAAGTAATCTCCTTCATGAGATGACAAGACTATCTAAGGATGGAGACCTTCTTCCCACTGGAAAATATGTTAAAAGATAGGTTGAGCAAGCATGCTTGTCTAGGAGTGATAAGCGTGGAATGACAGTTGATCCCATTGTGGAGAATGACATTAAACTCATAACCATGATACTTGGATACAAATTTCAGCATTCAAGTAGAGTTAAGAGTGTATCTGCAGCTATAGTTCTAGAAGCCATAAGGATAGTGAAAGAAAACACTCACTACAACCTATGTGATATCTTGTGTGCACAGTTGATAGACAACATAAGAGCTATAAAGCATGATAAAAGAAAAATATTCAGATTTGGTTCTTTAATCATATACATGTACTTCCACATTGTTAGAAAGGTTTCTAACCTCTACCTAGACAAAAGTAAACCTACATTACCTCAGATTTCATTGAAAGCTACATCTGAAAGTACTCTTAAGGATCATATGGATATGGAGATCAAGACATTCAGAATCAAGATGTAGAAAAGGTTCACAGTACCAGAGAACATAGTTGACAAATATAAGGACACTATATGTTTTATGGTGGAAACAGATTCTACATGCATGGAAGCATTTGAGCCTAGAACTAAATGGATTCATCCACTTGGTTATGAGGTAGATGAACACATTCTGGAAGGATATGCACAAGTCCTTCTATCTATGCCTAAATATCCAAATGAGCCTAAATGGGGCACATACAAAGAAAAGACAAGACAAGTTGATTTTGTCCTGTACAGTGTAGAAAATAAGAGGAAAGCATCAAGGATTACCTCTAATATTCTAAAAGTTCATGGTGTCACTCAAGACGACCTAGATAAAGCTAGGGAAGCTAAAATTTCTAAGGAACTTGAGAGAACACATACACAAGTCAATACTAAAAAATATGATGATATTCAAAAGAGAAAAAGGAATAAGTCTTGAGAGAGCACATCTGCGCCCTCAACTACAATTGATCTAGAATCCTCTCCACCCTCTGTGCCAAGCAAGCTGACCAGAATAAGGAAGCAAATCTGCACATGCCACCCATCCTTAAGGACAACTCAAAGCAAAGTAAAGAATACTCAAGCACCTCCTGAGGTAGGATTCAAACCTAGTTTGGAAATTATGAGAACTAGAATCATTGATGAAGGAAGGTTAGATTCAATTGCAAATGTATATGATAAGTATCAAGAGATTGATAAATTAGAAATACATTCCATGATTATTACACATATGATTAAGTTCAAAAGTTTAGTTTTGGAACTTAAGAGAGTCATCCCAGATAAAATATGGAACATACTTGACTCATTGAAAAGACAAGATTTAGAATAAGATATGAGGATAAAAGAGAAGACATTAGATGACCTCCTTACTATTTTTTCACTTGATGAGAAGTCGATACTGTTGGATTTGGTAAAGCCTCATCTAAGATCTAAGACTAGAACTCTACACATAATGAATAAAGAGTATGAGTTAGTTGCAAAGGAGACTGAGAAAGCATTTGAGAAAGTGTTTCTGGACAGACACATGTACCCCTCAACTGCACCGATAACCAAAGTTACTCTAGTTCCCTCCAAGCAAGAAAAAGAATCAGAGATCCCTATTGTACCTATTACATGTCCATGGGATTCTACGCCCAAAGTCTCATCACCCTCTAATATACTTAAGGATATAGATGAAACCATTATGATAAATGATGTTGAGATAACCATGTCAACCTCAGATGATGATTTGAATAAGTTTGAAGAAGCCTTTGAGAGTATTGAAGAAGCTGAAATGTTATGCAGTGATAAAGCCTCTTTGGAGGAAGATGAAATCCCAAGGAATGACACTTCAGGACAGTAAATTGGGAAAGAAGTTAAATCTTATGTGTCACTCTCTATTGAGATCCCAGTGAAGAGTGAATGGATGTAAGTCAGAATGCAAATTTTGCTCCTACCAAGTCATCTATTTCATTATTGTCAAGCTTGACCCCTGATACAACAAGCCTATATTCATGGGGAGAAGAAGATGTGATCAAGATAAGTGTATAGGCTATGGAGAAAGAAAAAGAGAAGCAAGTAATGAGAAATCCTCTCTTTCTTGAATCAGTTAACATTTTAAAAAACTTAGTACCTGTAGATAAGAAATTGGAAAATATTCAATTAGTCAATGATGTCAATAGTATTTTGTCAAGCTTCAAAGAAAATTTCACAAGTCTAGTAGACTCAGCAATAAAAATTGTAGAAGACAAGTACAATAAGGAAATGTTGGATGATTTAATAAAGAATTTCTCATTAGATCTCAATTCACTAAAGATTGGTCAAGCAATTCTAAATGAGTTAGTAGTAAAAGGTGGAAAATTGATAGCTAACTACATGAACAAAGATAAACTCACTTCATAACATACCAAGAAGATTGAGGAAGAATAAATCTTGATTGAAGATGTAAGGAAATTAGTTGAAGACTCTTCTCAAGACATCAATGTTTGTAACAACAACTCCCAAGGGAAGTTGGATAAAATTGAGAAATCCAAGATAGAGATCACCAAGATAAAGGCAAGACAAACACAACTAAGAAATGCACTTATGCCCTCCTTAGATGTACTAAATTAGAATATCAGGCATATTGATGCAACTATTGCTACCTATGATCAAGTCACATGCATGGATCTGGTAAAGATGGAGAAACTCACCTATGCATTATGTGCCCATCTTCAAACTGTAGATGCACTCAAGGTGTTTTGGCAGCAAGAAGTCAAAACCTTCAGATTGCATATCTAGATGTGTACTCTGAGTAAGTACTTAGAGACTTCTATCTTTTGGCACCTTTGTCATTAATGTCAAAGGGGGGGTATAGTGTATGAAGGAGAGTAGTGTATATAGCTAATGATATGATGTACAGTATGAGGAGATTATATCAGTATAATTATAGTTTTTGTGATAAGTCAAAGTTTAGTAACTTGGCCACATTCCTTTGTTGCCATTAATGACAAAGGGGGAGATTGTTGGAAAGTTGAATTTACTGAGATTATATGACTATTTTTTTGTTTTCATTATGGCAACAAATTCATGTGGATTTTTGACAATCATCTTATAAACTTTGAAGATCATAATTTGGCTAAGTATAGAAGATAGTATAAATAGAGATAAACTCGTTGATCAGAGCACCAACGCATGTGCATATGATCGATTCATGATATGCACCTTTTGATATAATATTTTGGATATAGTGGGATGCTAATTCTATATGCACATGTTCATATATGATAGTATGGTGAAGTTACACAAAGTCTAAATGACACTAGGAGTTCAGCAAAATAAAGCATGGAGCCGACTACAGTTTTTGATTAGCGTGTATTAATTTATTTTGTAATGGCCATGTGCCTATTTTAACATTTTTGTAATCATGTTATTATCATTCATGTAAAAATGCTTGAGCCAATTAATTTGGAAGCATTGTGTATGTTTTTTTGGGCCGACTAAGTCTTACTTTTGGTCGCGTCTATTAAGCATGTATATATACTTAACATGCAATTTTGTATTGATGTGTTGAATGAAAAAAGAATAGAAAAATATATATAGAGAAGAGTAGTATGTATTCAATCAGTATGAGATAAATCTCTACCAGAGGTTAGAGTTAAAGTGCACAAAAGGAACTGATCAGACAACAGTGTCATAACAGCAGTTCACCTTTCAGATATTGTGTGTATCTGTTATCAGAAGGTTGTAGCCTTCTTATTATTGATAATTTAGCTCTAGAAGTGTGCCATCCACCTTTAATAGGGTTTATAAGACTCCTAACAGATTCATTGTACTCCATATTGTAATGACTTCTCCTAACAGGGCAAAGGAACTCTAACAAGTTCATAAGACTAGTGCAATTATTTATTGGTATTAATTCCCATCGAGGTTTTCCTCTGATCAAGGTTTCCTCGTAAACATATCTTGTGTTATGTGTTATGGTTAATGTGCTTTTCTTATTAAATCTTTTATCTATTCTATTGGGCTAAGTTTCAAGTTTCTAAAATATAATTAATTATTGAACACTAATTCACCCCTCCCCCTCTCAGTGTTCCCATTCTTAACATGTAGGACGTCCTTACCAAAAATAGTATCTTTTCCATCAAAAGTTTCCATACATCGGCTGAAATCCATCTCCCTATTTCGAAAGTCTTCTCCATAATGCAAAAATCTCATAATATCCACATCATCTTCAAAAACTTGCCAGCTCTCAACATTATCTGGTATAGAAGGCATAGATTGAACCTCTATCTTAGAGATTCCTACAAATGTGATGTCTTTTG
Source organism: Thuja plicata (assembly GCA_018584345.1). Taxonomy (NCBI): domain Eukaryota; kingdom Viridiplantae; phylum Streptophyta; class Pinopsida; order Cupressales; family Cupressaceae; genus Thuja; species Thuja plicata. The sequence goes on along the minus strand of MU216699.1, from coordinate 67,918 downwards.
GCCTTGAAGAAATATTTTCTAGCAAGTCGTCCATTTTGTTTTGGCTTTTATCTATTCAGTCAATACGAAATGCATCAAAATTTTCCAATTCATCCCAAACAATATGTTTGTACTACTTCAGTCTTTGGTTCTTTGAAGCATATTTGGATCTGATATGAGATACTGCTAATTCAGAATCTCCAATCAATCTGAGATTTTTTATTCTATGTCTTGAGGCCAACCTTAATCCTATCAACAAAGCCTCATACTCTGCAATATTATTTTTACATGTAAACAATAATATGAAAGAGAATTTGAAATTCTTACCACTAGGAGCTATCAAAAAAACTTCTACATCAGCCCCCTCTTTAAAAATAGCACCGTCAAAATACATAACCCATAAATTACCTTTTAAATTATTTTTATCCTCAGATAAAAGCATATGCTAAAATTCCCTTCAACCTCTTTATCTTGTACTTAGCAAGAACCAATATCAGTGTCTAAAAAACAATTGATGTTATCATCTTCATCTTCTTGAATCATGTGAGAAGTTATGGTTTCCTAGGATACTTTGATATTCTCACCTAAAATATTGAAAGTTGCAAAAGATAAATCACATTGAACACTTCCCTCCATTGATGCATTCCATTTTCTTGACAATAAAATTCCATATTGGGGAGGAATATCAACAACTAGAACACTCATTTTTAGCATTTGTTAGAGGGTATTTAGCTAGCTTATAAGGAAAGGCTTTGATAGTACCAATAACAGGCACTTCTCTAGAATCCATGGCCTGACATCTTCCATTGGGAGTATCAACTTTCAATCCCATTAACTTCATTACCTCTATAGGCATAACAATGTTAGATGCTCCATAATCTATCATACATTTCTTTATCATCTTACCATTTATAACCAAATTCAAGAAAAAGGGATCTACAACCCCCAAGGAAGTACTCACAACATTAGTATCCAGGTAAATTTGAGGAATCTTTGAAACAATTTCATCAGACTCCTTTGCCTTACTTTCAGAATTATCCTCTACATTTGTCATTTTCTTACTACCTTCTGGTTTATGAATTTTTGTGGAAGTGACACAATTCACCCATGTCAAATCCTTTTCTTTATGTTCCATTAATCTCATCATTTCCAATAATGGAACTTTGACAGTAATTTGTGATATAAGTTGCCTCATGTCAACAGGGGTGTATTTTATGTCAAATAAATCTTGTTTCTCATTGACATAATTTCCATCCTCAACTTGAGTGGCCAAATTTAGCTAATCTTTGTTTTGTTGTTTAATATTGTCCTTTGAGGAGAGGGAATAGTTATTTCTAGTGTCTTTTTTTTCACTTTTTGCACAATAATTAGACCATCATGCTTATTTCCTTTCTTAACCATTATCTTCTTGACACGCTCAGCAGATTTTCCCTTTTCTTGTGGCTCTTTGGTGTCTGTTTTAGTATTCTCGATGAAAATACTAGTTGGTTTCCCATATGCATTTCCAACTATTTTATTTCTTAAATTATAATTACTTCTTTTTTGAGTAACCATGTTAGCAATGATTTGTGCTATTTCTTCATCAAAAGGTCTCCTAAACATAAGGGTTTTCTCACCCTTTTCAAAATTACTTCTTATATTATCAATGTCCCCTTCTTCTTCATCAGAAGAAATTTGTTAATGATGTGCTTCTTTTCTACTTGGTGAGCGAGATCCATCTTGTTTCTCAATATCATCATCAAAACCTACTTGACCCCACAGATGTGAAGAACCTATAACACAACCATTGTCATCATACAAATCATCGTCCTCATCCCCTTGTTCCTCATTCATAGATAATTTCAAAGCAACAACACAATAATCAATATTATGAGGGGATTGGAAAGCTACACGCCATGAAACATCATTGCACATGTTAGCAGAGCTCTTTTATAAAGGATTAGGGGTCTTTTCATCAGGTTTATCTTCATTTTGTGGGAGAATAGGCTTCCCATCCTTCCACTGGGTAGTATATGGGTAATTTTGCATCCTTGGTTGTCAACTAAAATTGCTAAAGGATGGATTATCATTATTGGGAACCCTATTATTCTTGTTTTCTCCAAGATTTAAATCCTTTAGAGAATTTAAAATCTACTTCAAACTATCCTCTTCCTTAGGTTTCATATTGGAGGATTTATTTGATTCATTTTTACTAAACCAAGTAGGCTTCAATTCTTCCCTTCTACTGACTTTCCCTGATACTCTTCTATTTGTCTCAATGTTAATAGTTGTCTTATAGGCTTTCCTAATATTTCTAGGATTCTTGTCTCTAAGAAGAATCTCATCTTAGCATCAAAAGCATTCAAATAGGTTGCAATACACACCTTTACATCAAGCCTCATCACTTGGAAAAGCTTGTGCATGGCCCTCTGGAATCTTATGTTGAACTCAACAACTTCTTCATTTTGGTTTTTCTTGATATTGTTGAACTCGTTCAACATGAATCCTTCATTGGTCTTGTCACCATACTGCTCCTTGAAAAAAAAAATCATCCATGGACCCTACACAATTATAAGGTAATCCTCTAAACCAATCCCTAGCATCCTCAATTAGTGACTGAACAAAGAGTTTGATCATTACATCATCACGTCCAATCTCATAATCATCCATCATATTAGTAAACTTCTTCAAATTCTCTTCACAAGTAATGACATTATTACCAAAAAATTTAGAATTTTATCTCTAATTTCCTTTGCAATTTCATTATTATAACAAGGAATACCAAGAAAAGACAATTATCTATACCTTTTGACATAAATTGGTCATCTTTAGAGTGAACTATTACTTGGGGAAGTAGATGCTTTGATATTTGATGTTGTAGCAATCCCAGCACTAGTTGGTGGTGAAATACTTGTTGCTAGCTTCATAGGGTTTCTATAATTTTCACTAGGTTCTGAGGAAGTGGAAACAATCGGAGAAGCCCTAGAAGACTTCCCGGGAAATTAAATTTTCTTTTTCATCTCTAAATCATAGGCTTACAACTCTGCTTTCTCAAGCTCTTTGGCTATGATTTCTTTCTCTCTTTTAGCCCTTTCAAGATTAGTGTCCAATTTGAACATCAGATCTACTAGAAACATGTGACTCAGGTTATTTTATTTCAACTCCTATGGCCTTCTTCTTTCATTTATCCTTAGTTTTTTCAGTATTAAAAACTTGTCAGATTACAGGTTCCTCTTCAACCTTCTTAGGTGCAACATTAAAATTTATTGCCTATAAGTCCAACAATTGTCTTTTTAATTGTTTAGATCTGATCTGAACTTGTCTGATCCCATCCTCCTTTTCTTTGTTTCTTTTTTTTTCATAAAGAAATTTTCTCATGGACTTTCCTCTCTAATTCATCCACTTCTTCAAAGATATCTTCAGAATCTGGGAGAGTTATTTCAAATTTTGAAATTTGTTCATGATATCTTTCTCTTCTATAATTATAGATACAAGGCTTGTTTGAGGATAAAGAACTTTGAGCATGAGAAGAAATCATGTCCTCTTCACCCCTACATTTACTTATGGACCTTCTATCATGTCCTTGAGGTTTATTATGGACTAATTTCTTGGTATGTCATGGTCCATCATCACCTCTCTCAATTTGAGAATAGTAATCATCATAGACACCCAATCCTAAATCCACAACCTCTTCATTCTTTGATACATTTCTTTCCTAGCTGGGTTGGATTTGATCTTCTACCATAGTGTTCCTCTTTTGTCTCCAAGTCTATGGAATACTCTTGTCATTCTTCTCTTTCCTTGGTTGACTAGCTTTGGAGGTAGTTGGAAACTCACCCTCCAATTTATCCTCAGGATGAATTTTCATCCAGGATCTGGCATTTTCATAACACATATTTAGAAAGTGTGTATAAAATAATATTTATCACTCAACACTGCTACACAAATTTCTTCGAGTCGCCACCCAACTCCAGTTGGGAAAATACAACACTAACTCTTGGCTATATGAATTTTGCAACAAGGAGCTTCACAAGATAGAGGATAACACCAAGGGGGCTAAGAAAATCCTAACAATCTTTAGTAATGAAACATATCCATGGTATAAGAAAAGTATAACTCTATACTTTCAATGGTCAACTTACTGGCTTATATAAATAAGCAAGCTAGGAGTCCATCTCAACTTGAAAAACCTACGTTATTTACGACAACTTACTTCTACGCCCCAGTAGAGTCACCATTTTTTTGGTGTTTGAATATCATTTTATGCTTTGAAAGATACCAATATACCTACAGATAGATATTAAAGAGTGGTTAATTTTAAGCATGGGAAATCTGAGGTAATTGGACCAACTATAGGGACAAGACTTCCCTCTACACTATTGGTTCTGCAAGACCAAGGTGGGTACACCTAATCTAGCTCAACATATGGCACTTTATAACTTTCTCTGGATTTAGAAAAATAGAAAATGAAAACAAAATGTTGAATGAAAACCACTCATTCACTAATTCTGAATTATCATGAAGAATATACAACAATAACCATAAAACTTAAAAGGATTTTGAAGTAATTTTTTATTTTCATAATACAGCCAAACCCAACTAAACATGTATCATTATAGAAAGTATTACTCTCTAGCCAGTGCCTTATCCATTGGGAAATATCTTTTATGTAAAAGAAAAAATACAGAGAAGAATGACAATTGGATATCTTTTATCCTTCCTATCCACTTGTGAAAAATTGGCTCAATTGTAGCCTTGTCTTCTTCAAAATAATTTAGAATACTTACAATTCTTTCCCCGTCCAAATAAATAGAAGTAAGCTCTATATTTTTTAGAAAACTGCATAATTGTATCTCTTACCTTCTCAAAATTTTGATCTACCACATATTTTTCCCTTCTGAACATTTCTCTTTCTTCTTCTAATCTCTTTCTTTTAAATTTTAACTTTTCTTTCTCTAATTTGAACTCTACTTCTGAGTTAGAACTATAGGGTAGAGGAGAAGGAGGGAACTCTATAATTGGAATAGAGGATAAAGGCTAGACAGAATAACTAGCAATTTTCCTTTGAGGAGATTTTGGAATTGATTTCTATCCCCTTAATTGTGCAATTGTTTTGTTTTGTTCACTAATAAACTTCTTCTGCTCATTGTAAGCTTGGAGGACTGTCTCCAATTTTTTCATGCGATCCTCTTTTTCCTTCACCTCATTTTCTACCACTTTCAAACCAAACTTGGTAGTTTCTAAAATTGTACCAGATGCTTCCACGCCTGAGGTCTCCCCTACTCTTCTTACCATCAGGCTACCAGAATAGTCAACCTTAATAGGTTCATTCCTTTTCCTATTCTCTTCTCTATTAAGAGACCACATGTCTAGGGAAACATGATCTTTAATGAAAACAACCCCTTTGAAGGCTTGTTCAGCTGCCTCGTATGTATCATGTATGGTCTTTGTTTGTTTTCTTACAAAATAAAAAACAATAGCATTAACAATGTCCCATTCTCAAAGAATGAGGACTCCTTCCATTCTGACCAATTCTCTTCCCTCCTTAGGGGTGATCTTTCCAAATTATTCTACCATTTTATGTTTTACTTTAGCCTCAATATCACCCATATCTCTATTTGGTTTTTCCTCTTGTTTCTTCTGGCATTTTCATTTAAATTGATCAATGTGGGTTCTCCACAAGAATTGTATGAATTCCCAAGCTTTTATAAAATTGTCATCTACCAAAAATGCATCACTTTCCTTCTTGGTTATAGGATCCAACTCTTTACCAGAAAATTCTACCACAATTAAATCTATTTCATCCCTTTTGGGTGCTTCTGGCTTTCCTTCCTAAATTTCTTGTTGAGTGACACAAATTTTCCCCATGCTTCTCATCTGTAGCAATTGTTCCACCACTCCTTTCTCATCAACATGTATTGGGTACTAAGAAGGTGAATAAACACCTTCACTTTGTTGTATATCTTCTTCTATCCTTTGCCTCTTTGGAGAATGCTGAGATTCAAGGTCACTGTCAATAAGTCTCTTCCCTTTTGAAGTGGAAGGCTCCTCAAATTTGTTAGAGCAAAAAGGTGCATCTTGTAATTGTTGACTCCTCTGAGATGTATCTCCACTAGGCATCACTACACTATACCCTAACCTTTGGTGAAAAACATATTCACCTGGTGGAACAAGCCTGAAAAATGTTGACTTACTCAAGATAACCTTGGCCTTATCTGGATTTGACTTCATGACTGCATCCTTCTTATTTAGAGCTTGCATCCTATTCACCAGGTCATAATTTTTGGCTACTTGGAGAAAACTTTCAGCATCCATGAAAACATTTGGGACTACTAGCTTCCCAACATAAAATTTCCATATATTTATATTAGGAGCATAAGCATTTCTCTGACTAAAACCCACTTTGAACAAACCTAAACCAGATATGCCAACATCAACATCCCTCATCCAATTACCCTTATCATACAGACCCTCACCTATCATTAATCAAGGGTTTCTTGGTATCATTTCCTTTACTTTGAAGAGTCATTTATGGACCTATCTAGTTTCAAGAAAGTCATCACACACAGCTCTATCCTGATAATTTATCTTGCCCTTGAATTCTCTATGCAGTTCCATTTTAAATAGATAGGGTATCATAAAGAAAGGTTTAACTAAAAACAAAAAAACCCTAATTCTTACAAGCTTTTAACCAGACCAACACTCAGATTCATAGGGTGTAGAAAAAAACAAATAGAATAAATTACTTTCTTTGAAAGATGCCAGAGAAAAAAATAACACGCTACAATTTTGCTCCAATTTGTCACTCTACAAACTATAACATTTGAAACATAAAATGGAGCGCTTATGGAATAAACTTAGCCATTGGTTAGCATTAATTTTTGACAGGATGGCCACACGCTCTATAATTATTTCTTCTCTTTCAAAAAATTGTGGCTCAAGCAGTAACACTAAGTTTCTTTCACATGAATACGAGATTTAAAACATAACCATCAATTCAGATCCATCTCATCAGACCTCACGGTCCAAAAAATTTAACAGAGCGATGACCTAAGTGTCAAAACAATAGTGGCAAAGGAAACTAATCAGCAAGTAGCATGCCAAATCCACATAATACCTTTGGTCTCACATAACTCCACTTCATCAACCTAGAAAGGTGTCAACTATTCATGATTCTGTAATTAGTATCCTTGGTGCAGCTTTGGATCAAGGCATCACGTGTGTCGTCTGATCAACTTTAATCTACTCTACCTTTATCTTCTTTAGCGTCTCAGACCCACGATCTCAGGAATCCATGTGTTGCTCAATCGCAATCTTGTAATGAATAAAACCTCATGCAACTTCCCTTAGCGGTATCACGCCAACCTTCAGATCAATTACAATTTTCTTAACACTTTAATTGTTAGGACCCACTTTTACAAGATATCATAAAGATAGGCATAAACTAGGCACAATCCCGCAATGAATAAACTAAACTCATCTTTTGTTCAAGGAAAAGCACCTACTGTCAGATTAATTCTAATTTGACCAACCTTTAACTTTTGGCCCCACTTGGGTGAGATCTCAGATAGACACCTATCAGAACGGCGTGATCCCACAATGGATAAAATTATTTCTCTTTTGTATCAAGGCATCACATGATTCGTCAGATTGAAACATAACTGCATGATGCTTTACTTCCCTTTGGCTTTACCTTGCTCTCACCACTTTCCATGTGTCACATAAGTTTGATGTCGTGAAGGATATCCTCCCTACAACTTTTGATCTTGGAATAGTGCCAACTGTTGATGAAATCTGATATGAAGGTGCTCTAATATTTCTGCTAGCCTTTGAACATGGTGGCCCCATGATCTCAAATTGACACTTGGAAACATGGCATGATTTGGCAAATACTAAACATCAAGAAGTTTTAGATCAAAGAATCATATCCGTTGTTAGATTTACTTTAATCTGACCATGATCTACCTCCCTTCAACTTTTAGAACCTCGACCCCACAATTTGGAAAGGACACTTGTCACATAGGCGCGATGCCTTGATGGATATTCTTCATGCATCTTTTTATCAAGGGAAAGCACTGGAACTGTTAGATTAAAAAACTAACTTTCTCAACATCTTATGACATATAAAACATCATGGGGACTTAGGACTTAGGAAAAAACTAAAACGTAAACCCTGCTAAGAAACATGTCTTAAAACAAAAAAGGGCCCTGGTCATGGTAACTTAAGACACATGTTTTAAAACAACTTGAGTGGCTGAAAAAGGTAATGCACAAACATAATAGATATGAGAGACTTAGGGTTTTTTGAACCAAAAAGGTAACCAAGGGTTTGAATAAAGTGACAGCTTAGCGTTTAAAGACATTCAAATAAAAAGGAAGACAAGGGAACTCATAGATATATGATACAAAGATTTACACCAGGGAAAATGTTTCTCAGTCCTAATCAAGTCATATCAAACTTGTAACAAGTTGGCTCATGGTAAGAAAGATATGGGTTGGATTTGACCAAGATTTGAAGTTTTTGGGGTTAAATTTGTTGGTGTGGGATTAGTCTCATGCCCACAAGGTTGACTCAAGATATGGAAATAGTAATATCTAGGTAGAGAGTAATGTGTGGATATTGGTGGCAATAATAGGCATAATAAATGGCAAATAAATGAAAACATTTGTGGTAGGCATGGGTAAGGTGGTGTCTATATGCACCCTAAAATGGTCGCCTAGACTTTAGGCCCCATTTATTATTTTATCAATTTATCAAATTTCTGAATCAATGCTTTGGAATATTTTCAATTCAAATCAATTTCCTTGATCAAATTGTAATTAATTCAATTATTTCAATATTTCC
>MU216699.1:41259-56363 GCA_018584345.1 Thuja plicata | reverse complement strand
ATATATATATATATATATATATATATATATATATATATATAAAATAAAATATTTTAGTGGCTATAGCCACTTTTGCCCCTAAATAAATAAATAAATAAATGAGTGTGATTCAATGTTTTTCGTGAGCATTTAAAATCTTATTATCTTATTTAAAAGAAATGATATTGGTTGTCAAATCTGTTTCTGTAAATAATAACAAACATTTGTAAAATCAAAGAAATATTTTCTTTGTGAATGACACGGCCTTCCTTTTAGATGTTTCAAAAATGACTACTTTGGAAAATTATATAGTCCACCAGATTATGGATTCACCTTCGATGTTATTTCTGCCCCTATGCAGTCTGCATTCTTGTCAAATTTGTCCGAATTTTGAGTGGTCAAAACATTTGCCACATGAAAGTAGATAAATCAATGTGAAGTTAAATGGTTCACAAAGAGCCCACCAGGGATCAAGTCTTGCCTAGTGCAAGGCCTGACATCATAAGGGATGAGGCTGTGATCATGCCCTAGGTGAATTTGGCAGCGTGGATGTTCCTCAGTCCTTGGCTCTAAGATAAAGAGGCACATGTGGGCCTGTATTGGGTTCCTAAACCCTCTATCAAAAACAAAAAAAGATCTTCAATTAAATCAAAATATTTGAATCAATATGTGTTACACTCTTCTACTCTCCAAAAATTAAAAAAAAATATTGATAGCGAGTCGACCCAAAAGCTACAGGAAATTTCAATTTACTTTTCGTCGAAAATACCAAAATTCAATATACTTCCTAAATTTTTCTCCCCCTCACCAACATCCATTTAATCATTTGGAGACTTTCAAATACCCGGCCAGATCTGATCGAACAAGATCCATGCAGCATGAAGAATCTTCTCAATAATTTAAAGCTAAGAACAGTGTCGGTATGAGGTATTCTACCACTTATTTTTCCTTTGTTCTCAAGATTTTTTCCTTTTGTCTTGTATTACCGTTGCACTCGATCTTAATTCCACACAAGTTGAAGTAATGAAAATGCTATCTGCTTATTCATTTGTCTGGAAAAGTAGTGATTTAAGTTCCAACCCATGTCAATGGGTTGGTGTGAACTTCAATACAAATGGGGGTGATGATTTTGTAGAACTCCACTTATCCAATTTGGGGTTGAATTCCAGTATTTGGCAGATTGTGTGTAAACTGCAAGCCCTTATAGTTCTTGATCTCTCATATAATTCCTTGTCAACCCCATCTAAAGAGGATATTGGGGCTTGTGCCAGCTTGGTTTCCCTGAATCTGAGCTTCAATGCCATGTCAAGTTTCCTTCCTTCCCTTACCCCTCTTCACAAATTGCAATCATTGGATTTGTCTTACAATAAGTTGCGAGGAGGTTTTGTAGAGCAGATCCAAAATTTGACAGAGCTCAAGACATTCAATGTGGGACACAATAACTTTGATGGATTAGTGGCTTTTGGGGGTATAAAATTGGAAGTATTAATTGTAACCACCCTAATTTGGCCTGCTCTGACCATAGACCCTATTTTCCCTAGGTGTGATCATACCCCCAATTATGTCAAGACAATTCTTCAATTTACTGGCATAAATCATTTAAATCAAATTTAATCTCCTAAGTGATTTAACTTACTAAATTACATTAATTTCCTTAGCCAATCAAATCAAATCAATTTAGTTCTATCAAAACAAAACAAAAATATGGCTAAGGTAATTAATTAAAAGGAATTAAATAGAATCCTAATTACACCTCATCACTTGCAAAAGGAAATCCAATCCCCTAGCCTAAATAATTTAATTAATTGGCAATAAACCTGATTAATTATCAAAAGCAACCAAAAGCTTAAATAATTAATTTTCCCTATTATTGAATGAATATATTATTTATATAATTCATTTCATTAATATTCCCTTTAACCCCTAACCTAACCTATCTCAACCACCTTAACCCTAGGTTTGAACTAATCCCAACCTCTTCACCCATGCTAAGCCTAATTCTAATCTTAATCCCATCTTAACCCACTCCCTAATGATGTCACATTCCTAATCTTTTGATTAGGAATTCAACTCATTCCTCAAAGTCAACATTCTCAATCTCCCCTTCCTTAAAGTCCACTTTCTCAAGCTTGGACTTACACCTTCACCATGCCTCATTAATGCTCTCATAAATGCATCATTAATGCTTATTCCCTCACCATGCCTCATAAATTCTATCCCTCGTTAAGGCTCTTACACATGCATTTAATGGGCTTATCTCTCCTCTCACTCCTAATTTCTTCTATAAATAGAATGAGTTTCAAGCTCAATGGGCCCCTAATTTTGGATTGTTGAAAGTATTGTTATGTTGTTCATATTATTAGAGATCTATATTTCATTTTATCTTTCTTATTATGCATTGTTATAATCTTCATTCTTAGAGCTTAGAATGCATATTTCTTGAGCATATAGATTAGTTTCATTTAAATCTTTCATTCTAGGTTGTATATGTCACTGATAAATGCATAATCTGAGGGCAATTATGGCATTTTTCACACTCCTCCTAGATAGGAAGAAATAGGTCAATTTTAGTGATTGATGTGCTTTCTAACTCTTGTTTTTCACTAATACAATGACTTATTGAAGTGTTGTGTTGCAGCTAATAGGTATACAAAATAACATACACATTTATGGCACCCATCGAGGAGCAAAATCTTGGATTTTACCTCACTTTGAATTCATTTATTACTAATTTGTCTTCCCGGGATTCAAGAACAGAGTCATTTTTGGTCACCAAGGCTCACATCTAGGATATTGGATCGTATCACAGAATCTTGGATCACACCCTGGATATCGGATTTTGCATCCTGGAAATCCTGCATCATTTTTGGTAAAGGCTCGCATCTAGTATATATTGTATCATTTTTGGTGTATTTGATCGCATCTGGTTAATCCTGGATCATTTTCAGTAAATACAATCATAATTACGAGGATAGGATCGCATATGGTTTTTTTAGGGTTGAATTTTGAAAAATCTAACCATTAACCTTTGCATGTTTTCTGCCTCTGTCATTTAAACAGCCTAACAAGTGTTTGCATATTGTTGTTTATACCTTTTTTTCTTAAAAAGGAAAGAAAGAAGATTGTTACTTTGAAGCTTTGCATTTTTCATAGATTAACTTGTTCCTAAATTATTCAAAATTGCAAATTAAGGCACATTTTCTAATCATTTGTTAAATCAATCAGATTAGTATGCTCTTTTCCTTCAAGGAAAATCAAAAAATCAAAATTTGGTTTAAATTTTGAGAGGAATTTGGAGTAAATGAACAAGCAAACAAAATCATTGTTTAAATTCATTTTGGAAAAAGTAATTGAACAAGAAAAGCATTAAATATTATGGTCAAAGAACAAACAAACTTTGCTTTCAAGTACTTGTGTTTTCATAACTTAGGAATATATAAATCGAGCTTAAACTTACTTTTCAGTCTCACAAGAGGATTTTCTCTTCCTTCCAAGTGGGGGAATCAAAAACTCAATATGGGGGATTGATTTGTGAGTGAAGTGGTTTGAGGGAATGAACAAGTGATTGAAGTGTTTTAGGATAAAACGGCATGGACTAGGAGAGTATGCTCTTCTTCTTTCAAAGAATCAGAAATCTTGAAATCCTAAGCCCTTCAATCCTTTATATGCTTATTAAAAATTAGAGGGTGTGCCGGTTGAGGGAAAAATATCCTGGGAATGACCCAAGTGAGGAAATGTTTTACGCCAACCCTTCCAACTCACTATAAATAATTTCTTCCTTGTAGACCAAAGCCTTCGAAGACAGAATCGATTTTGTTCTTGGAATTTCAACATCATTCCTTGAACATGCTTGGGTATGTGTAGAGTGGAGCCACTTTAATCTTACTTGTAAGACTACACATATTTGAGTACTCGTAGGGATATATGCCTCAATTTTTCCTTGTGCAATTCTATGGGAGATGGTTTCAAACGAATTGCCCCATCATAAACAAAAAATTGTAGTCAAACTACCTGATTCATCCCTGAAAGGGTGATAATCTTTGTGCAAAGCAAATAGTAATTGCCCCAGGATACTCGTCATTTCATAACCTCACTTGTGTTTAGAGTCAGCTAATATGGTATCATAATGAGAGCCATTGCGTTCTTGGTGATAGTCATATTCTAATTAGCATTTGAGTGTGTACCTCAGTCAACGAGAAAAGATTTTCATCCTATATTTAGAAAATAGGGATTAAGAATGTGTTTGTTCACCTTAAACAATGCAACAATACTTTATGTATTTGAAAGCCCATTAACAAGATAAACCTTTAAAACAAGCAACAAAATTCAATCCTTTGGCTACATGCTATGTTTTTCACTCACTGGAAAGTCTCAGAAATCAATCTATAATCAGAAAAATCTCACGCATTCCAAAACAAATTTGAAAAATTTTACAAAAAATGACATAACATCAGAGAGTCGCTTTTGGTCTATCCTAGCTTGCATCTAGTTGTGCAAACTCACATTCAATGTGCAAGCTCGCATCTAGTAAATCCTATATCACTTGTAGGGAGAAAGGTCGCATCCAGGATACTTAGTCTCACATCTAGTTTTGCAAAATCTCACATCTGGAGTGTCACATCTGGGATAGTGGGCACTTGCATGGTTGTCTCTTAGAGAAATTTAGTATTTTTGGGTACCCTTTTGGCTCCTTAGTCTGACCCTATTGCTTTTTATGGTCTCTCTATTGTTGTTTCAAAACTTTTTCAGGTCTACCTTGTATGTCATTTTGGGCTCTTACAATCTGTCTCAAAATGTGTCGTCTATTCACTTTAAAAAAAAAAAATTGATTCCCAGCTCACTATTAGGGCATTCTAACCCTTCAACACTGGAGTCATTTACTTCCACCAAACAAAAAACTATCCTTACAATTTGGACACACTTACTTGAATGATTTGAGACTTCGCTTGACACTATTGGGAAACTTTGGACATAGTTGAGATACAACTTCATGGTTAACACAAGATGCAACAAGTATCTTTCTAAAGAATCAAAATTACCTTCTATATCACTACAATTTCAACAAGGATAAACTTATCGTAATCCCTTAATTGACACTGAATCACTCGCAATGGACGCTTCTAAAAGTGAGTGGAGTAAAGCTTTTCAAGAATACAACAATGATGAAAACCAAAAACAAGAAGACAATGAGGGTGAAGAAGAACAACACATTGAACATCCTTTACTTGATTCGAAGAGTGATGGAGACATTCCCAAAGAAGGGTACAATAGACTCAAACAAAGTAGGAAATTCCAAAGAACATTGGAAAAGATAATTGGTGAAGACAAAGAGAAGTACTTTCTCCATCTAGCATCCATTGGACTAAAATTACCTAAAGATTATGATGTTGAATGACTAAAGGAAAAAGAGGTATCAATCCCTATCTCTATTCTCACCAAACAACTAACCTTGATGCAAACTGAACTTGCAACGCTCAAACAAGAGAAGGTTAAACCCAAAACAAAATACTCTTTGGACTCCATTTTTCCATTTACTTTTGAAAAGAGTATCAATATGGTTCCATTTCCTCCCAACATGGCAAGGCCAAAATATTACAAGTATATGGGAGAGACTGATCCACATGACCATGTGAGAGAGTTTTGTGCTCTAAGCATAGAGTACATGCACAAACCTACATACCTAATGAGGCCATTTCTGGGAAGTCTAGGTAGAAATGCTATGGAGTGGTTCTCCAAGCTCACACCTAAGGTAAAATGTTTTGAGGAGTTGATTCAATGATTTATCCAACATTACTCCTACAATATGCAACATAACGTAACCATGATCAACTTGTGTAACACAAAGAAAAGAACCGGTGAATCCTTTACACATGTTTTACAAAGGTGGAGGAAAATCTTTGTGAGGTACTCAAGAGCTATTCCCGAATCAAAGAATATGGAAATCTTCATTAAAAACTTGATATAGGAATTAAACTATGCATTGCAAATGCAGGATTCACCCAGCTTTGATAGTATGATAAAAAATGCCATTTGTATTGAAGAGGTAATGGTTAAGAAAGGAGAATTCACTCTCCAAAGTGATAAAAAATCTACCAACTCCAAACCTAAATGGTGGAAACAAAACAAGAATGTTGTTAACGATGGAGTGGTAGATGCATCTAATGCTAGTCCTAAACTAGCAGTATTCAATCTAACAAACAGCATGCAAGCAAGTAAATATTCCAAGGTAACAACCACAATACCTAAAGCAAACAATGAGAACAACAAGAGTTGACCATGGACTTCTAAACCTCAATGAACATTCACTCCTTTGGGGGAACCTCTTGAGATAGTTTTGAAAACACTATTGGACAACAAAGTTCTCACAATCCCGGATTCAAAACCTTGGGAACCAGAAGTCAAACCAAGATGGTGGGATGACAATTATTATTGTGTATTTCACAAAAATAGGGGACATAACACTAATAATTTTCTTAAACTCAAACATGTTATACAATACCTTATTGAAGGAGGCAAGATCAAAGTGGAATGACACACCACTAATGAAGACCATACAACATTTAACAAACAATTCCCTAATTATAAGAAAGGGGAAGCATCTAAAGGAAAAGGAAATGAAGTAAATTACACCTACTCCAATAATGATAATGTGATCAACATGCTATACATTAAATACAAATCAATTAATGTGATCACTATCAAAGGTGTTAAAGACACATCTTCCCAATCAAATGCAGTAACACAAAGTCAAGCACAAGTCATAATCAAAGGACCTAATTCCTCATCAAAACCAGAAACAACTTCCAAGGTACCTACTGTCACTATTCCCAAACCAACGGTAGCAAGAAAAATAGTTACCATTCCAGCAGCGAACTATAACTTGGTGGATCAATTGCAACAAAACTCTACTCAAATTTCTATTTTTGAGTTATTTAAAATCTCCTTGGTGCATAGGGAAGTTCTTGAACAAGCCTTACATTTTGTAAATGTTCCCAAAGACATTGATGTAGAAAAATTCCAAGCAATGGTAAATCATATATCAGCAGCACACTATCTCTCTTTTTCAAACCATTGGGTCTCTCAATCTAATCAGAAAGTTGGGTCTCTTAGAACAAACCATTGATTCAAGAAGATCACTATCAAAGCTTACAATGAGGAAGAAAGATCATCTAAAGGTCTCATTGTTCTACTAATTAGAATAGGACCAGTTGAAAGAAATGTGATATGTCAAGTTCAAGATCTACCCTTGGATTACAACATACTATTAGGGAGACCTTGGATCCATGAAATGCAAGAAGTACCATCTACTTACCACCAGTGTATTAAATTCCCACATAATGGGGTGGAAGTAAAAATTCCTGCAGATGCCAGTTATACTTGCAACAATGTTAAAGCAGGTAGTATGGTCCCTCATAAAAAGGAAGTTCAAAAAGAGACTGTGCCTGAAACTACAAAAGACATGGTTATGAAAAGCTTTGGAAAGACCTTAAAACTTGAAGAACCTAGTATGGGAGAATACAAGCTAGACATGACACCATCATTGATAGAACTTCTAGTATCTCCAAGATCTTATGGAAAACCTTCCTCATATTTCACACCTGCTACATCTAAAGAACCAAAAATTCATAAAGCAACTAGTATGGTTAAAGCATCTACCTCCCAAGAGGATGAAAAAGAAGAAAAAGCAGTCTTGGCTTGGCTTTACAATGGAGAACCGAAAGAAAATGAGGTAAAACATGTAGAAATATCTACAGAAAAGTATGGTAAAGGATATGACCTTCTCAAACAAATGGGATATACTAGAATAGGACCTTTAGGATACAAAGGAAAGGGGATTTTTGAACCTCTACACGTGGAATTAAGAAATACCAAAGATAAAATAGGACTAGGTTTCAATAATAAATCTGAAAACCCTACTTCAAGAAATGGTCCAATATTTGATGAAGGAAGTGATGAAGAAGAAGAAACAGAACTAGAACAATGGACCTATGAGAGGTTATTACATATTGATACAGTGTATCCTAAATATCAAAGATAAATATATGTACCTAGCTTTGAGGCACTGCAAGACACTCATGTTCCTTTATTGACACAAGTTACTATTCAAGAAGTCGAGGAAACAACAGAAGACACTCCAGAAGTACCATTGATAGAAACAAATATTGAAGACACACCCCAACAAAAAGATTTACATCCTAACTGGGGGCAGTTGGTCACAATTTTACATGTCCTAGATTTACCATACTTTGATCTACAAGTGGCTAATAGGGTACATCAAGTAACTACTGCTGAGTTTCTAAACAAATGAGATGATGAAGCGATAGACTCACATGATTATGAATGGGATGTCCTATCTGATTCTACCATGGAAATTGAAGTAGATGTGATTCATAATTTGGAACCAATATTTCAAAGAGGAGAAAGTTCTAACACTTACCCTAATACTTCTATTGTTCTAGAGTCAGATGAGATACCATTGCCTAGAATTATTGATGGTGAAACTAGTCTTTTACTAGGTCTAGAGAATATTATGAGAATACAAGAAATGAGTTCTATTTTGGTGAGAGAAGAAGAAGAATACTTAATTGATGATTCACTCGAGTTAGGTCCACATATTACTAAAAATGACCCTATTAATGACGGTTTAACGATTGATGATCTAAACGCTATAAAAGTTGACTTAACAGAACATGTCTTGTCAAATAATAGTTTTGATGCTAATGTGATGTTGTCCTTACCAAAATCCAATTCATTATCATTGATAAACCCAGGCCTAATTGATTAGATGAATTCAAATCCTAATCCTATTATGAACTTCCCTAATGACTACACTTTGGCTTGCTACATATATGCTTGTGAGCCTTATTCCACCAATGCAAGGAGCGTGAACATGTTAGAGGAGGATATCAAGTTTCTCAGTCACAAATTGAAAAATAAAAAGAAGAAAAGAACTGATGGTGAAAACCACACTGTGGCAGTATAAGATTCTAAAATAGTAAAAAATAAAAGACATATTTGATGGTGAAAACCTCCCAGAGGTGCCAAATGATGAGATTCTTGATATCCTCCCTGAGCACTTTCAAGAAAGATCTTTAGTTTTGATAGAACCAACACAACTGGTTAACTTGGGCACCGCTGAAGTTCCTCATATTGTTCACCTAGAAAAATCTTTTTCAGTCGAGGAGAAGATGCAATTCACTAAGTTCCTGAAAGAGAAAAAGATCAACTTTGCTTGGTCTTACACAGATATGCCTAGACTAAATCCTAAATAAATAATGCACCATTTCTCTATAGCTCCTAGGATCAAACCCATGAAACAAAAATTATAGAAGATGTATCCTCATGTTGCATTACTAGTAAAAGCAGAGCTAGAAAATTTACTGAAAGCTAGATTCATCGCTTACGCATGATGGATTTCTAATGTGGTACTAGTATCTAAAATAGATAAATCTATCAAGATCTATACAGACTTTAGAGACTTAAACAAAGCATGTTCTAAAGATGATTTTCCACTACCAAACATTGATATGATCATAGATCTAACATAAGGCTATCAAATGTACTCATTAATGGATGGTTTCCTTGGCTATAACAAGATTAAAATTGCTCCTAAAGATCAAGAGAAGACTGCATTTACATACACATGGGGAAGATTTTGCTAGAACATTATGTCATTTAGATTAAATAATGTAGATGCTACATACCTATTCAAGATTAGAATTGTCACCCTAAATCAGGCATTAAGGCTTCATGGTAATTCTATTTGACAATGGAAACTTCCTCTAGCTGTGAGAGAACTATGGATAAGGAAGAATCCCCAGATTCTAGGCCAGTTCCTATCTGATATGGAATATCACCTCCTGATTGAAAATTTAACTGAGAAAAGGGATAAGGGATTTAAAATTGACCTTGAACAAAAACTAGAAAAAGGTGATACACCAAGGAGATTCAGATTCTTTTGAAGCTTCAAACTGACATTCACTTATCATACCCTGATGGATCTCTGCACTATCATTCACTTCTCAATACATAGGTTAATTGGAAGGTGACAACTAGGTTTTGACCACAAGCAGTACTTTTACCATTAACAACATGCATATTCTGCAAAAGGCTTATATTCTGTAATATAGAATAGGAATCAATGCAATTCACTAAACTATATTCCAAAGGTACTACTCTTATATGCAAAAAATTGAAGAGGAACTTGAACAGATGATCACAATAAGATGTACGTAAAAAGTGGGTCACTATATTCTTCTCAAAATCTGTATATAAGTTACATGTATGAATTCTTGAGCAATGGCAAGGAATAATGAAATCCTCTTGCACACTACCGAATTACAAGAATGAACTTGAACTAGAATACAAAGAAAAATAAATTAACAGCTATAGGAATTAGAAATTCAATAAAGTTGCCTTCTCCACCAATTTGACCCCCCCTCAACAAAAAGCCCAATCCTCTACTAAATAGCCAACATGGCTTATTCCAAAAATAAATCTTCCCTCCAAAACCATCTTACCATAAGCAAGACACTAAACTCATAATCAACTCCCCTAAATCTAGCCTTAATAATAGCACCCCTGAGGTCTATCAAGATGATACATCCCATTGCTAATTTCATCAACCTAATTTGAATACATGATATTCAAAATCTAAAACCCCACTTAACCTACAACTTCAGAGGGATATAACCATAACCACACATAAACTCTGTCCACACCACACCCGAGCATTGGACATACTGCAGTTTGTTTGAGTTTGTTGTTGATATGACCATCTTCAAGGAAAAGATAGTTGCAGTATGTCGTGGCACTTAAAAGTACCAATTTGGCTTTGTAGAAGGGATGTTGATGCACTGGCACTGACATAGCATTTACTTCATTTGTCACCAGAGTTCAGTTTTGAGTAAAACACATTGCATTTGTTCATCAACTCACTTTGCATCTTAGGGTTTTCTGTTGTAGTGCCACCATGTTGGTTTTGAAACCATGATCATCTGCAATGAAATCCACCATGTTCTTTGGGAAAGAAATTCTATCTCAAGCTCTTAATAGGAAGGAAAGGATGTAGTTTTGTTTGCCATAACACATGGCATATTTTTCTTTGAATCTCACTTCAAAGGCCACGGCTTTTGATATGTTGTTTGCTTGAACACGGGCCCCAACTGTAAGTTTACTTACATGTGATTTGATGTTGCGATACTTTGCTGATATTTTTCCATAACACATGGTGCTGAATAATGATTTACAACTTGGTTGTTTTACCTCCATCGCGGGTTTTGAACTTGCAATGTATAATGAAGACTTAGGGAGTTCTTCTCTGTTTGTGATCGCCACCACTACATTTGGAATTAAACACCACTACAATCTTAGAGTGGTCCCGAGATGTAGTTGAGATGCCAAGTGGTTTTCTTTCAAACTGCAGTTTCAGCTGTATCTTCAGACTTATCCCCAGTTTGTAGTGTGATAATGAAACACCACCACTACTGGAACACTCCTTCAGACCCGCGGGAAACATAACCAAACTCTGACTAATTGTTTCAACCACAAAGTGGGTTTTCTTCAGCATATTTAAAAGATGCAGCTTATGACTAAAAGATGTAGTGTATGATATCTTTCAGTCATAAGCTTGACATTTTTTGTGCAAGTTGCTACAACATGACTAGAAACATGAAGGCACATCTCTTCGCACATACAGATAAGTCATCTCCTTTTGTTGTTTGTTCATTCTCTGCTCTCTGCATTAATATGGTCTCCACTTGCTTAGTGTTTTGATGTATGTTGGTACTCTCTGTCTGATGTTTGACTGTAGTTAAAACCCACATACAACTTTCAAAACAAGTATATGTTTACTCTCAAACCCATTACTGCAACACTGCTTGTTGTTGATCCTTCATTGTCATTCTCTCATGGTGGCTTTGCACTTGAAGGTGTCAGTTTAATGCTTGTCTCAACTTTGAAGTGAAACATACGATTTGCACTATTTGAATATTTTAATAAAAACATCATTATTGTTGTCTTAAAATACAAACATGTAGTAAGCACAACATATGCTTCTATTGGATGACAGTCCATTGTCTAAAAAAGAAACACACATAAAATTTAAACTATAATATATGTTAAAAAACACATTAGCTTACATTTTTTTTTATAGTATCGAGCATCTTTTAATAATATACACGCATATATATTTAATATACTATTATCTTTCATGTAAGAATATACTGTTTTCTTTTTTTATAAGTATACCTAGGAAAGAACAAACCCATGGGGTTCGAGCACGAACTCGTGACTCCCATGGATTTTACTTCAAAATAGTAAACCCATTCTACATATACAATTCTTATCAATATTACATGCCCTATTCTATTATCAAGAATGTTCATCATTTCAAAACATCTATATAAGATGTAAACTTTGCAAAAAAGAAAACTGTCTCAACAGTTGGTTTAAAACACATTATACATTGCAATATTTTAGCATGACCAAGCATAGTCTTATTTAATGAAGCTTCTGAATATCTTGTAATACTTTTTTTCCATTATTTTTTTTCTCTGTATGTGCACACCTATGCTGATCTGAGACTATTAATTTATGTCCAACTTGCAGTTTTTCACATTTTTTGTTCCATGCTTTTACTCTGTCACAATTTTCTCATTTAACACAGTTTATGCATAATATTTATGCATGAGATTTCAACTTAGATCCTCCAAGTGAACTTTAAAAAATGTATAGCAGCCAGATATATGTGAAGAAGCACTTACTGTAACAGCATTTTCACACTTTCCATTAATTGCATAAAAATAGTGAATCTTCAGAGTCTTTCAATTCTGCAATTCACCAACTTTCCTTGTTCATGTCCTTTCTGTAGCATCTTTTGCACCTTCACATGTTTGCACCTCATCCTTTTTATGTACATGAGAAAAAACCTTTTGAGATATCAACCATCCTTTTGCATATAATTCCTTATGTGAAGTTCAAGCATGGGCTCGTGACATCCATTGCATCATTTTCTTTTGTTTCCTGCATTCAATTATAGATACCTGTCCACTTGCACACAAAATAACACTCAATTTATTAGGTCATCAAATCATATGCACCAATTAATGTTTGTGAGTGAATATAAGATAACATTCACTCATGAATATTGCTTGGTTTGTTTTATTTTGTGAACTCATACGTTGATCTGATCATGAAAAAGGTTTCTCATATGGTAATACTAAGTCCCTTTCATTCAGATATCTGGTTATATAGAGAAAAATATATATATCAAAGTGATCATACATAGAAAAAGGTTTCATATTTGGAAAAATTCCCTTTAATACTATTCTTTAGATATTATGGATGAATGTTTTCTCATTACATTGATTTCATCAGATTGATATGCAGTTTTCAGAAAGATTGATTGTGTGTTGTTTATGTTCCATGTATTGCTTAGATCCAACTAGATCTAATATATTTTTCACCATGTTGTAGGTAAACCCTAAGAAGACCTATATGCAGATGAAGATGGACTATGAAGACCTAGGACCTGATATGCAACTAGCAATGGAGACCTAAAATGCAAGCATCAAAACCCAACCACAAGGCAATGCATGGGACCTCTACTCCATACTTTCAATTATGCCTTTTATTCTGCAATGTACTATTGTTTTGACATGAAAAGAAAGATGAAATATCATTTGTATAATACATTTAGCTTCAATGCACAATGTAATTGATCAAAATTGTAATTTAAAAATTCTGAAATGTGATCAATTCTTAGAGTACAAAATGACAATTTCTGAAAAATGAATGTAATTATGAAATGTTGATTAATAATACCTGAAGGATAATATTAATAGGACCTCCAAAATGCAATCTCTTCCTATTTATGATTATTTTGATGCATGTTGAAAACTAAGATAACAATTTTGGTGACTTCTACCAGATGTCTGCCTACTAGACACAAACCTGGACCTCTATCCTTGGGCAATGGAGTTAGGAAACCTGAAACCATGAATGCACTCATTATTGAAATGAAAATGTAGATAACCTAGACCTAATGCAACCTAAAGCCTTATGCAACCCAGGGACCTATGTTCTTGGACAACACTTATTGAAAATGAAACCTAGACTAAACCTAATCCTCAAAGCAAAGCTTGAGGTGTATTCCATTAACTGGAATTTGCAGAACTTCTCCATCAGTTGTGGACAATTGATAAGCATTGTTTTCCTTGCAGGCTGTAATAACAAATGGGCCTGCCCAAAAGTTGTCAAATTTATCATGTTGCCCTGGCCTGCTCTTTAGCACATCCCACTTCAGTACTAAATATCCCTCTTTAAATTCTCTAAACTTAGCTTTCTTGTCAAAAGATCTCTTAGTTTGTGCTTGCTTAAGTTTCATTGTATCCAATTATTTTCTCCTTTCCTCTTCAAGCTGTAATAAATTAGCATACCTTAGTTTAAGGGGATCTTCTTCTCCAAACAGAAACATCTGATTAGATAGCTACAAGGCTGGAAATTCAGTGGGAACTGGCAATCTGGCCTCTTTACCATAAACTAGGACATACGAGGAATTCCCAATTACCTATTTAGGTGTAATCCTATCCAGCCACAAGGCTACCTTCAATTTGGAATGCTAATCCCTCTTATTTTCTTGTAGAGTCTTTTTGATAATTCTGATTAGGTTTTTGTTGGTAGATTCTACAAGACCATTACCCTGAGGATAATAGTTTGCAGAAGTGTTTAAGTAAATCCCATTCTTTACAGCCCATTCTGTAATAGCTAAACCAATCAAATCCATAGCATTATCAAAAATAATTGATTGAGGAACTCCAAACCTGGTTGTAATATCTTCATAGAATTTTAACATAGCAGGTCCAGAAGCCTCCTTTAGTGCAATAGCCTCGGTCCATCTTGTAAAATAATCAGTAGCAGTTAAAATCCATTTATGATCTGCACTAGAATTAGGATTGATAGGACCAATAAAGTCCATTCCCCACTTAGAAAATGGATGATCAACCACAATTGGTTTTAATGGCAGTGCTACCAGCCTTTGTTTACCTGCAAAAAGTGCACATTTCTGACATTTTCTAGCCCAAACATGAGCATCCTTAAATAAATCAGGCCAATAATAGCCTGCC
>MU216696.1:567484-581823 GCA_018584345.1 Thuja plicata | reverse complement strand
GACAGATTGGTCACTTGGACAAGTAAAAAGTAGAATTGTATCTCTCAATCAACAACAGAAGTTGAGTATGTTGCAGCAGCATTGAATTTTTCAACAATGGTTTGGATCAAATAGATGATTAAAGACTTTGGTATTCAGATTTATTATCCTATTGTTATTCACTGTGACAACACTAGTACAATCAATATGTCAAAGAACCATGTGATGCATGCAAAGACAAAACACATTGAGATCAACTACCATTTTCTAAGAGAAAAAGTTGCAGACAGAGAAGTAAATTTGGATTATGTGAGCACTAAAGAACAATTAGCATATATTTTTACAAAGCCATTATCAAAAGATACTTTTGAGTATCTCAAGGAGAAGTTGGGAGTAATTCCCTTTCCTGAGTCTGATTAGAACTTGCAACAAGAACACCAGTCCTTGGTGACTGATGAATGGTTGACTACTCTACTTCTAGAGTAGTACCTATGCTTAATGGTGTTTAACACCCTTTATCATTGATGTCAAAGGGGGAGTATTAGTAAGGGGGAGTATATACTCTGGGGGAGTATATAGAGCAGCATCAGTGAAGAGGAACTTTTGATGAGGATATTGAGAAGATTGTAAAAAGAAGGAAGACACTTTGAGTTGATGATATCATATGTTGCCATCAATGTCAAAGGGGGAGATTATTGGAGATTTTCTTCTGTGCAAATAAGCGAGTGTATGTTTGTCATTGATGACAACATATAATATACAACAGTGTTCCATATGAAATTATCAATACAGATGTTCTAGAGCTATGAATTTTCATTTCCATGGTTTTTACATGTTCTAGATGCTATGTGCATTCACGCCGAGTTAGATATTAAGTTTCAGTTGAGTTATGTTAATCAGTTATGACACTTACAGAGATTGAAGACTATCTGTGAAGAGCCAATGTAATTAAATTATTTCTTGAGTTTCACCTATCTTTGGGATATGCGTGTTCGTATTCATGTTTATTTATGAGTTAAAGATAATTATCTAAAGGCGCCAAACATGTTCTATCAGAATCGTGAAGTTGGAGTAAATTTGGTGGAGCCGACTTTGTGAAGCATCGTGTCTATTCAGTATGTGTTGTGTGTTTCTAATCAAGTTGCATGGATGATATGGCCAACTAAAGAAGTATTGAAGGGAATCCTAGAGCTGACGAAGATCACATCCTTTGGAGAATATAATTATAGTAGTTCATTTGATGAACGCCAAGGGTGAATGAGAAGAAGAAAGATAGAACAAGTGCAGGAAAGAATGTCTGTTGTTTTGGGACAGTAAAGAAATTTCATTCATCAAGAAAATATCTATGTGAAGAAGAAGTGGAAGTATACAACACACTGGAACTGATCAAGATAGTAGGTCTACTCAAATAGTTCATCTATCAGATATAGTGTATATCTGTTCTATTGAAGGTTGTAGCCTTCATCATTTTAGCAGTGAGCTTTTGGACAGTGATTCCTCACCCCTAATAGGGTTACTTGTAAAATACTTCTAACAGGGTTTGACCTTTAACCAGTTCTTTGTACTTATTGCATTGTAAAGAACAACTCCTAACAGGGTTGCAAGATCTCTTAACAGGGATAATTATACTCAAGTACAGTTCTTTGTGGGTGCTAATTCCCACTGAGGTTTTTACCTATTTGGTTTCCCCATAACCAAAATTGTTGTGTTCTCTATTGTGTTATCTGAATGTGCATTTACTTTATGTTAATTTATATCTAAGAAAAGAAAATAAACTGAAGTAGTTGATAACTGATTCACCCCCCCCCTCTCAATTATCCTTTGGGACTATTCTAACATCTTCATCTGCTTGTACTTCCTCTACTATAGCCTCATTGTGACTCGGATGTGTTAATGTGTAGCTTCAAAAGAAGTAAAGTTCACATATATGTTAAGTATATAATTTGTGATTTCCTCACACTGATATATATATATATATATAATCTCTAATATGTGTTTACTAATCATCATATACTTAATCATAGTTGTTATCAGTGCCTAATTAATATTAGTTTGTTATTGAAATAGTTAGTTACTTAGAAGT
The DNA here is from genome assembly GCA_018584345.1 of Thuja plicata. Taxonomy (NCBI): domain Eukaryota; kingdom Viridiplantae; phylum Streptophyta; class Pinopsida; order Cupressales; family Cupressaceae; genus Thuja; species Thuja plicata. Next base: position 579,761 of record MU216696.1, on the reverse strand, counting down.
GCATGACCCCGTAGGGCCATGACCCTATGTGGCCATTGGCCACGTATAGCCATGTCACTACGAGACATGCACCTCTACTTCCTCATACATAATCACCGATCGCTAGATGAATTGCATCATCAATTACAAGGCAATGAGCTGCTCTTCTCCAACGATAATAAACAAGTAAAAGCGTTGCCACATTCAACTCTGTCAAAGATATATATAGTTCAGATTGTGATAAGAAATATTGTCAGTATACTTACCATATCAAGAGCACATTGTTATTATTAGTAATCAGAATCAGATCCAGTTGTGTTCATATATATTGATATTACATCAAAAGAGATTTAGTTCATCTCTATCAGAGATCCCTCAAACCTTTACATGGTATCAGAGCCATCCTGATAGAGAAACTCAATCTCAAAAATTATTAATCTCAAAATTATTAATATCAGATTTTAAATATCTTCAATTCAAAATGATGAATCATGTAAGGTTAGAGGATAGAATTGAAGGAGCTTCAAATTTTGCATCATGGAAAATTTGAGTTATGATTGTACTACAAGAGATGGAATTAGAAAAATATATATAGTCAAATAAACCAATACCAAAAAATGATCCAGATAAAACAACATGGAAGAGGTACAACAACAAATCCATGAAGATTATTATAGATTCTGTGAAGGATCACATTCTCCCCTCTATATCTAGTCTTAAAACAACTTTTGAAATGTTTTCTACAATTAAGAATACTTTTGAAATTAACAACACTAGTAGATTGCTAACATTGAAGCAAAATATTTTATATATCAAAATGAACAATGGAGAATCAATTACATCTTATTTCTTAACAATTTCTGAGTTGAAAGATCAACTTGCGACTATTGGAAGTCAAGTAGATGACAAAGAACTTAGCATTATAGCCTTAAAATGACTACCACTATTGTTAGAGTTGTCATATTATAGTTAATAATTTATTTATTTAATTATTAGTCTATTATACTCTGCGCTTAAGTTAAACTTAGGCATCTTCTTCTTTAGGGTTTTCACCTTTAGGGTTTCGTGATTCCTTTTATAAGGATTCACCTCTTTCTTTTTTATAAGGAGTTTTCACATCACATTGTAATTTCTAGAAACATATTGTTAATATATTGTTTTCTTTTGAATATGATGTCTCCTCTGGCTTTTTGGCCTCAATAGTTTCTCTATTCTTCTATATTTTGCTTCTTCCATGTGATAGGTTTGCATGCAGGTGTTCTTGGGAGAATAGGGTTTTTCCTATTCTAACATGGTATCAGAGCTCGCTTTCTACTCGTTGTTCGTGTTTTTTTGAAGTGTGCCAGAAATAGGAAGTTTGTCAAGGGTTTCAGAGTTTTTTGTGGTGATTTAGGGGCAGGCTTTGGTTCTGGTCACTTCGAGCTCAAACGAACATCTCCATTGAGCTCAGAGCACCCTAAAACCCTAGAAACCACATAAAATTTATCCATTTTGGACATCAGGGCTCTAGAGGCAAAAAAATTTTGGTTTCCAGTGTCGTACGGCACTGAAAACCAAGAAAAAAAAATCAAAATTTTTTTTAAAAAACCTATTTTTCAAAGGTTTTTTTGCTTTTTTAAAGCGTAGGCTTTGTATTTTACAAATGCGCCACCGCTCCGGGCTCCTCTGGCAGCGGCTCCACTAGCATTTCTTCCCTAGCGCCCACCCATTCTGCGGCCCCCGCCGCCCTACACCGCTCCGCTGGCCCTCTGCTGGCCCCTGCTCCTCTGGCCACAGCGGCCTCCGCCGGCCCACCGCCCCTTTCCGCGGCCCCTTTCGCTCAGTGCCTAGCTCCGCCACTGTTTGGGCCTCCTCTGCGCCACCTGGCTCCTCTGCATCGCCTCTGTGTCACCCGGGGGGATGTTTAGCCCCCGCGGGCTTTTACCTCCAGCGGCCAGTCACATTGGTGACCAGGGGCTCCGGCTCAGCTCCCTGCGTGCGCCATGCGCCCAGGGGGCTTATTTTTTTAGCCCCAGGGGCTTAAAACCTAATTTTGAGGCCTTTTTTGACCCTCCCGCACTGTTTTCGCTCTATGTGGAGCATATGGAGGTATTTTTCCAACTTCTTTATATCGTTGGAAATCTCTTTCTGAGATCTTTCTGATGATGGAGGTTGGGGTTTTGGGTTCTGCCATTTTGATAGTGTTTTTTTCTATCAAAGTCTGATGTTTGGTTTTGCCTTCTGGGAGCCATATCTTGCTCATCTGGACTCTATTTTTGGCAAACCAAATATCGTCGGAAAGCTGGTTCAGTGAAATTTTCAGTTGCAGGGATCTTTTTTCCAAATTCTGCTCTAGGTTCTCTCTCCTCTGAGTTTTTCTCTTTCACACTCTAGAAAATTACTTGGGTTCTACAGGTCCTGGGATCTCTTCTTTTGATCTTCTAGCTCACTCTTCTTTCTGACTTTTGAGCATTGTAAGTTTATCTTCTGTAGCATCTTCTTTTATGTAAACGCACTGAGATAAAGTGCCTACTTTTGCATATCTAGAATTTCAAGCACATTGTGTATTTTTTGTACTCGCACTCTGTTATAAAGTGTCATGGGGGGTTATGATGTTTTTCCATTTTGTGCTCATCCACCTTTGTCAAGTGAGTGTACCTTCCATGACATTAGCCCATGTTGTGTGTCGGTGACACTACCCTTTATCCTGTCCTTGTACTTCTGTTGCATTGTTGGTGTTCCTGATTCTTCTTTCTGTAGATATTTCTGGCATTGCATTTCAGTGTTCTTGTCACCCCTCTCCCTGTTCAGCATTATGGGGGGGTTCTCTTGTTGGTTCTATTGCTTCCTGGGTTCGATTGATTAGCTCTTCAGACTTTGTCTTCTCTACCTGGTCATGCACTTTTTCAGTGGGGCTTCCAGCAGTTACTTCTGATAGTGTTTACAGCTTCATGCTTCGGAGATGCTTCTTGCTCTTTCTTGTTCCTTTCTTTGGAACTTTCCCTAGATTGGAGGCTTGGTTTCCTTCATCTAGCTTATTTTTTGTACTTGGGTACCTGATCAGGCCTAGTTGCTGAGACCCATAGTTCCTTTCATGCATTTTATGTACATGCATCTTTTAGTCTTTAGTTGTTTAGCTTCTCCCTAAGTTACATTTAAGGGGGGTGTTAGAGTTGTCATATTATAGCTAATAATTAATTAATTTAATTATTAGTCTATTATACTCTATGCTTAAGTTAAACTTAGGCATCTTATTCTTTAGGGTTTTCACCTTTAGGGTTTCATGATTCCTTTTATAAGGATTCACCTCTTTCTTTTTCATAAGGAGTTTTCACATCACATTGTAATTTCTAGAAACATATTGTTAATATATTGTTTTCTTTTGCATACGATGTCTCCTCTAGCTTTTTGGCCTCCATAGTTTCTTCAGTCTTCTGTATTTTGCTTCTTCCATGTGACAGGTTTGCATGCAGGTGTTCTTGGGAGAATAGGGTTTTTCCTATTCTAACAACTATCTTGGGAAACTTTTATCCATGGTCTAAGCTCTCAACTTGATCTTCCTAAATTTGAACTAATTAAAAATGAATGCACTCAAGAAGAGTCAAGATTAGTTTCCAGAGGAATCAACTTAAATCAAGAGGTACCTGGTATAAAAAGAAAGTTGGTCTCTATCTCTAGCCTTGCTCATCAAGGGTATCAAATCACATTCCAAGGAGATAAATTTATAGCTTGGCCAAAGAATTCAAACATCAAGAAAGCTTATCTATTGGATTTAGAGATGGAAGTTTATATAAAATTTGTAACCAGCAAAATTTAGCTCTAAATCATGAAACATCAAACACAAATGAAATATGGCGTAGAAGACTAGGTCACCTTCATTTTCATGCTTTATCATCGATAGGAAAAATTGTAACATGGTTACCTAGCCTCAAACATGATCATTTAGGCATTTGCAAAGGATGTGCCCTAGGTAAAAACACAAAAAAATCCATTCCCAAAAGTGTACACAAATCAAATTATGTTCTTGAACTTATTCATACTGATCTATGTGGTGGACTATGTCTGTACCTTCCCTAAATGGATGTCTCTATTATGTGATATTTATAGATGACTATTCTAGGAGAACTTGGATCTACTTCCTTAAGCAAAAGGAATCAATTGAAGTGTTATCTAAATTCAAAGAATTCAAAGCCCTTGTTGAAAATCAGTATGGACATAAAATCAAAACCCTAAGATCAAATAATGGAGGTGAATACATCTCAAAAATCTTTAAAGATTTTTGCGTTACTGTTGGGATTAAGAGGGATTTTTCTGTACCATGTAATCCTCAACAGAATGGAGTCGCAGAATGAAAAAATAGATCCATTATAGAATTAGCCAGAGCTATGATGCATGACCAAAATCTTCATACCTCTTTTTGGGCTGAAGCTTCTAATACTATAGTTTATATTCAAAATAGATGTCCTCACTCAATATTGGAAAATACAACTCCTGAAGAAGTATTTACAGGCATCAAACCAAACTTAAGCCACCTAAGAATATTTGGGTGTCCTGTTTATATTCATATTCCTAAAGAAAATAGAACAAAATTAGAACCATTTGGAAAAAAGGGTATATTCATCGGATATAGTGAATCAACCAAAGGTTACAGGATCTATGTCCCTGGTCAAAGAATCATCGAAGTCAGTAGAGATGTAAAATTTGAAGAAGGCATTGCCTTTAATCTTTCAAAGAACATTGATGAATCATACGCAAAACCTACTACTGAACTAGATGAGGATCATTCAGTAGAGAATAAGAGGGAGAATGATGCTGAACATATTACCTATTATTCCAAATTCAGAGAATACTGAAAATCCTAACAACAAAAAGAGACCACTTTGGGCTAGAAAAATGATAGAAGAAAATCATATACAACCTCATGAAGTAGTCAGAGAAAGCAAGAGAACAAGAAATCAATCATGCTATGTAGCACTACTCTCTGAACTTATCAAAACATAGCCTTCAAATGTCGAAGAAGCCTTATCAAGCAAATCTTGGAAAGATGCAATGATTGAAGAATATCAATCAATACGAAAAAATGATGTGTGGGATGTTGTACCCAGACCAAAGAATAAATCAGTTGTCTCTTCTAAATGGCTATACAAAATCAAGCATGCACCTAACGGCAACATTGAAAAATACAAAGCCAGATTTGTAGCTCGCAAATTCTCGCAGAAGGAAGAAATTGATTATGAAGAAACATTTTCTCCAGTCGCTCGGTACACATCTGTTAGAACTATCATAGAATTTGCAGCATCCAAAGGGTGGAAGATACATCAAATGGATGTCAAAACAACATTCCTAAATGGTGAAATTGAAGAAGTATATATTGAGAAACCATAAGGATTTATCACTCATGACAAAAATTCTCATGTGTGTAGATTAAAGAAAGCACTATATGGCCTTAAACAAGCACCCAAGGCATGGTATGAAAGAATAGATAGCTATATCACAAATTTAAGGTATTCCAAGAATGAAGTTGATCCTAACATATACTTCAAAATAAATGGAGATGATATGATTATTCTTGTATTATATGTTGATGACTTGCTAATAACAGGTGAAGAACATCTCATAGCTAAATGCAAGCAAGAACTAACAACATAATTTGATATGAAAGACCTAGGACTTCTTCATTACTTCCTAGGTCTAGAAGTCTAGCAAAAGGAGAACTACATTTTCTTAAATCAAGGAAAATACATTGTTGATATTTTGACTAAGTTTAGAATAATGGATTGTGAACCAGTTACTACTCCTATGGAAGCTAACTTACATAAACTGAAGAATGACAAATTTGAATCTGAACCTACTGATCCTACTTACTACAGGCAGATTATCGGATCACTAATGTACTTGGTTAATACTCATCCCGATATCTATTTTTCAACTAATACGTTAAGTCAATTCATGTGTGAACCAAAGAAGATACATCTTATGGCAGCTAAGCACATCTTACGACACCTAAGAGGTTCAGTTGGTATGGGACTCAAATATGATCAAGTTGAAATCAATCTTCATGGATATTCAGATTCTGACTGGGCCGACAGCTCTACTGAACGTAAGAGTACTACAGGATTTGTTTCAGTCTTGGATCTGCAATGATTTCTTGGTTTAACAGGAAACAATCTTCAGTTGCCTTAAGCTCCACTGAAGCGGAATATATAGCCTCATCCATGGGAGCCAGAGAAGCAGTATGCTTTCGGAAGTTGCTAGTTAGGTTGTTCAAGAAACCTTTGAAGCCAACTATCATTCACTATGATAATCAAAGTTGTATCAATGTTTCAGCAAATCTAGTTTTCCACAATTGATCTAAGCATATTGAGATACCTTATCATTATATTAGTGTTATGGTAGATCGAGATGTTATCAAACTAGAGTACATAAGTACAAATGAGAAAACAGCGGATGTTCTTACCAAACCTCTTGCCAAGGTTAAATTGGAATATTTCAGAGGAAAACTTGGTATGATCAAATTATAAATATTGAATTTGAGTTTCAATTTTATGTGTGTTTATGCTTCTAATTGAATAGTTGCATCAAATATGTAATAAAAGATGACGATCTTTCATAGACATTTATATTCAAAAGGTAATCATTGTAAGGTGACGATCTTACAAATGATAGGCCTGCTAGCATGACAAATTATGTTATTGTTCCGGATACGCTGGAAGTCATTGATAAACGAACGTATTATGATCACTCTAATTTTTTATCCGGAAATGTCGGAGATCATAATACATGTTATGATAGTGTTCATAACATTGTGATTATGGTTATTTGACAAGACACTATTTCAAAGTGTTAAAGTCAGATAATCTGTTATTTGTATGGATATCATTAATATTGATATTTTGTTAAGTCTCTTGAAATATGATTGATATTTCACTTCTCCCTTGCTAAGAGGAAGTGTTGATGTGTAGCTTCAAAAGAAGTAAAGTTTGCATATATGTTAAATATATGATCTATGATTTCCTCACACTTATATATATATATATAAAATCTCTAATATGTATTTACTAATCGTCACATACTTAATCATAGTTGTTATCGGTGCCTGATTAATATTAGTTTGTTATTGAAACAGTTAGTTAATTAGAAGTGCATGACCCTACGTGGCCATTGGCCACGTATAGCCATGTCCCTACCAGACATGCACCTCTACTTCCTCATACATAATCACCGATCGTTGGATGAATTGCATAATCAATTAGACGGCAATGACCTGCTCTTCTCCAGCGATAATAAACAAGTAAAAGCGTTGCCACATTCAACTTTGTCAAAGATATATATAGTTGGGACGATGATCAGAAATATTGTCAGTATACTTACCATATCAAGAGCACATCGTTATTATTAGTAATCAGAATCAGATCCAGTTGTGTTCATATATATCGATATTACATCAAAAGAGATTTAGTTCATCTCTATCAGAGATCCCTCAAACCTTTACAGGATGGTACGAGTCATTGAATACAGTAAAGAAATCATATGCCCCATCCTGCGTCGGTGGAGGAGAAGGCGAGGGATTGGACTCCCGTGGCAGAGGAGGCGGGGAATCTCTGGGAGTTACATCTGTTGTTACTATCCAAGTTTGTATTTTCTTATTCGAGGGAGGAATGAAGTCCCACTTATTTTCCTCTACATTGAAGACATAAGCTTCGAGTACCTCATCGGGACTGACGATACCATACGATAAGACCTTGCGGACACGACCAGAAATATTAGATAAGACCATCAGGAGATGATGGCACTGCGCATCCACCGGGCCAAACACGGAAAGGCATGTCAATGCCCCGCCTCCATGTGCACGAAACAAAATCAAATATCATAATAGTTGGGTCTCGGTCTACTGGTTGTGAAGTCCCATTGCCACTGGATGATGTTTTGATCTGAAGTACACACACCTGCACACATAATGGTAATGCCAATCCAATCTAAATTCTTCGGGGATTCCGGGTAGTCTTTCCCACCACTCCCCATGCGGATAGTAAATAATTATTTCCCAATTCGTTGGTCTTTCTCGGTTGAAAAAAGCTATTCCCTCCTCACAGTCATTATGCCGCTGTCGCTCTTTATAGAAGTTGGGATTGCTCAGCACAGCGTTCCTGTTCTTGGAGACGGCTCTCAGGTGGTTGTGGAATTTGTATAGAACTTTTGCGAGGCATTGCAATCCCAAATCTTCGGAGACCAGGAATAGTATTCTTTGTCATAGAACTGTTCAGCTCGATATCCTTTGCCTATCTTTCTATGCACAATGGCAGATACATTCTTCAAACCACAACTCACATGATCTAGAGGAAACGAAACTGCTCTGATATCATATTGAAATTTTAGGATCACTGCAAATGTAATAGCACTCTCTATATTTTTATGTGTCTTTCAAATGCAGCAATCTTTTTTGATTTATATTGAGAAAGAGGTTAGGAGAGACATGTGCTATGAAGGGACATGTCTATTTGTTATACTTGGTTAATGTTTCATTAATCAATTATATATTAAAATAATATAAATTTGCATAATATATATTTTTTAATAATATATATATATATATATATATAAGTATTATATGTATTCTAAATGATCATACGACTGAAGCTACAAACATTAACACATTTGAAAGAATAGAGAATGAGCTACAAAATACCATAGTTATAGAATTTTTCAACGGTTACTTCCAAAGATATGAGCAAACCCTTACAATCAATCCAGAATTGAGGGTTTGGAACCCGTTTTGACTAAATTTCATGGATCTTCTTAGATTGTTATTGGAAAAACTTCTAACATGATCTAAGAAAAAGGTAGTTCATCATTAAACATTTCCAAATCATAAACAAAGGTTTTTCAATCCATTTTCATTCCTTAAAGTACTCTGTAACAGCAAAACTTTTGACTAGAAACAAAAGACAATAAAGATGTACAAGGAACAATTCCACTATTGGGTTCTTAAGGATACAAAACATTACAAGACTTTGATGATATTCCTCATTTCCTTCCTAGCATTGTAACATGGCGGATCCTCCATACAAAACCTTTGAAATCCTCTTGACTCTCACCACATGTCTGCAGAATGGTGACAGTCCGAGAACTAAGGATTGTGACTTCTCCAAAAGCCCAACTTGAATACCATCCCCTCATTCAAACACTACAAGTGTTTTATATGATTTTTTATGGTTTCTAACTTCCACAACCAACTTCAAAAACCGACCACCTAACTATGACAACTTTTGGTGCAACATTTGAAAAATTGCAATATTGCACTTTTTACATCTTTTATGCAATCTTTGCATTTTTGTTATAAACAACCCCACAACTTTGTGACAACCCTCAAAACATGTCATGATGGACATTCAAGGACTTTTACAACATATTTACCCTTTTATGGGTCATTTCACAAATTTTGACCTCCTAGACCTATCTAGGACATTGTTGACAACTTTTGTAACTTCATTACAATTCTTGATCTTACCTTGACAAATGGATTCAACATGAATCAATACATTTATACAAATGATCACAATGACTTAAAACATCATTAAAACATATTTTACTCTTCATGAATCTTTGACATTCTGGATTAAGTGCCCTGCACCAAAATCAAATTGCATTTAAAAACTTTGACATGTAATTATCAAAGGCACTAGATAGAATTTGAGCTCAGGAAGGTATTTAATTATTGTTGGCCATCATTTGGCTTCAATAATCCTATGAATTTCCCTCACCATTTCATACTTATCATTGATAGATCATATTCCAAGGCTTGGGCAGACAATAAGGTAGAATGGAAGGAATTGGAAATAATATGAACGATGCAATAGATTAAGACTTCAAAATTCTTGCAATAGTGCTTCTAAAATTGAACACAATCTACGGGTGCCTCCTTATCATTGGTATTTGTATTATAATTTTTTTGTGCCTCATTATGATATTAATATTTCCCTACCTATATTTGTTATTATCCATTTGCAATTATGCAATTTTTCTGTCACTATACTTTTCGAGTTTCAATTATTAAAACTCTTGTTATATGTACAGTGTAACAATCTAATTTAGTAATGTGCACTCTCTTTTTAATTTGTATTGTTGTGATTATTGAAATTCCGGTCATATGCATTGTAGTATTAAATGTAAAATAGGAAAAGAAAGTAAGATGTAAGACAGTGTCACATTGTAATTCATTAAGCATCAATTCTATCATTTCTAGTTCTCAATATTGCAGTCTATTTATCTAATGCAATTATCATCTTTCTTTAATGTCCCTTGAGTTTCAAACCCAACACAATCCATTATTTCCCAAAACTGATTGACATTAAAGATCGATTTAAAACAGTTTCCAATCCATTCTTTTGTCCACTACTAAACATGGTTCTTCAACTATAAAAATCCCCAACTTTGTTAAGGATTCCAAAACCTACCAAAAATTTTGTCGACAACAATATGGTGAATAAGTTGTATGTGTCCTTCTTCCTTTGTCGGGCTTCGACTTTAACCCTCCAACCAATATCGAAGTATGACAAGTATTTTGGAATTACAACTACTACTTGGGCTCCAACCTTGTTTCCCAACTTTGCATTAACACAAACCACTTATCCAAGCAAACAATTAAATTATTCTCACCATAATTATGCACAACCATTTACAAATATAGGACCTGTCAGCTATTCGTTGGCCACCCATAAGTGCGCAACTACTAGTCTTTAACATAATTGAAAATTAATGAAATGATATATGCCATAAACATTTGCAATAATACCACATATAAAGTTCTATACATTATCACCCACTAAGAAGCAACTCCATGTTTTATTTTCTTTATCTTTATTGAAAAATATTAGATGTCCCCTACCCTCTCTAAAGAAGCAAATATATTTCCAAACGGATTTATTTCATTATAAAAATAGTATGTTAATTTCTTTCATAATGTATTATTGGGTTTATTTATTTTTAGGACCCTTGATTTGGCCAATGTCTATCCAACCATCAGATTCTAAATCTTACCAAGGACAATTTTTTTAAAAATAAACTAAGTCCCTCCTTGGTAAGAATTTAGATTTTGATGGCTGGATAGACGCCTCCCTTGATTTTTGCATCATCATAAAAGTGTGGGTTTCTATATTAGTAGAGAAAAGGGGAAGTTGTAAAGAAACAACCCAATAAAATTATATAAGAGGGCATGTGCAGGATCATGGTATGCCAAAAAGTGGGGATGTGAAAAAAATCCTCTTTCCACTCATCCAAAAATGCGCTAAAAAGCGTGTTGACTTTTTAGTAGGCCTAGGTGTCAGTACACATGGCCAAACCAAAAGCCAATGCACAAGCCTAATCAGATATCAGATTTGAAATCGGATATCAGATTTAAAATTGGATATCAGATTTAAAATCAGATATCAGATTTTAAATCGGGTATCAGATTTAAAATCAGATATCAAATTTTAAGTCGGATATTAGATTTTTGCTGCCAAAATTTTGCTTTCCATTTAAAATTTCAACATTTGCAATTTCAAACTTTTTCATTCCATGTTATTTTCAATTTTTTTTAAGTTTTTAATTATTGTTATAGATATCATTTTTTATAATATTAACGTTTTTATATTAACATTAGTATTAATATTATAATAATAATACCTAGGAGATCTCTGATGCACAGGCACTAGGCACTAGTGCATGCATCTTAAAAATTCATCCAAAACTGTCATGTCGCTACCCTTTGCATAGACCCATACTCTGTCATGAATAACTTTTGAATAAAACAATATATGAAAAATCCCTCCAATGAGGATGGGCATAATTAGGTTCTCTAAAACATACTACAAGATGAGAAAGATCCAACAGTTGAGTTGGGAGATATGACCCACGAAACATAACCCAATTTTCTGTGATAAAAAACCAAGACTGGACTTGCAGAAGATCTGAACTTTATTTGCATCTCAAAGAATAATTCATACATTTCAGCATCCTATCCACAAAAAATAGACTCTAATATCATTTAATGACTTGATTCCTCTTCCACTCTAACCATGTCTTGGCAGTTACATTCGAAGAGGAATACCAAAAGACTCCTATGCATGTGTTTCCCACTAAAAGATAATGTAACCATTATGTTTGAAAATCTGAATCTTTCAACTATGAAAACAACTCAAAACTAATTAAAAATTATAAAATATAAACTTCCTAATGTCTTCCAACATCTTGGAGACCTATTCTAAACACTTCTAACCTCTTAGTAACTCCTAAACAATCCTTGACACTCTTGGACACTATTGGTCCACTTACAATGCAT
>MU216696.1:542987-556972 GCA_018584345.1 Thuja plicata | reverse complement strand
TATATATATATAATCTCTTCATTTATTTTGGATAGATAAATTTAAATATAAATAAATAATCATTTTATTTTACTTTAACATTATTTAGATTTTAATATCAATGATATTTGTTTGATATTTCTAGTAGCAATTTTTAAATTATTTTATTTATTTAACGAGTACTTTATTTTTCTTTAGAAAATGTGTACAATCAAATAAGATATTCTATGGTTATAATTTAATAGTTCTTGATAAAAATACTATATTAATAGAAACAAATATAATTTGATTTGTTTTTAATTTCTATCAAGGTAAGCTAATTGTAAACATTTAATTAGTTGTGGGTGTATGAAACTACAATTTTTATTTTTCCTTGAAGTTTATTGATTAAACTATAAGTAGCTCATTTTATAATATTATTTGTTAGAAAAATATAGATAGACTTTGTAAAAAGATAAAGGGCTACTATTATCCCAAAAGCACAAAAGAATTGGGTATTCCCTACTCTATGCCACATACAAGAATGACACTCCCACTCTACCTCATACACAAGGAGGATCACAATTCACATATGGGAAAGGAACTACTCCCAAAACACAACACAAACAATAAAACACAAAACATAGATTCACAATTACATCCAATACATTACAATGTTTTTAAATAACACCTCTACACATTAACTAAAGGAATTAGAGCACCTAGTTGGAAAATCCTTCTTCATCTTGGGTTGACATTTTCTTCTCCAAACTCTTCTCATCAGCTTCCTCTTTCTTTTCTATTCTCCAAGATTTTTTGGTTGCAAAAAGTCCCTCTCATTTCATCAAACACCACTAAATACATATAGGGTTAAGGTATCTCAAGGAATGAGGAGTTGACTATCAACTCCTCTCAGCATCTTACCTTAGGATTTGCAAGAGAGGTTGCCACCTCTCCACCCTCAAAACCCTCCAACTAGATGAATCTCTTGACAAATTTCCAACAAGTGTACACCCAACTTATCATCCATAAACCAATTCCATTCTCTCCCATCTATTCAGAGAAAAAGGGAGTTAGGATGAAAGCTAATCCATCTTATCCAAGCCTAAAACTATAACAAAATAAAAAATAAAAAAGCAATAAAAATCATAATTATCAAATCCTTAGCCGTCCAAAACACCCCCAACCCCTATCTAGATGATATATGGGTTATTTTTTAATATAAAGAAATGATTTTCTAAGCAAAACAACATCGAATTGATGAAATTATTTAATAGAGCAATTTGCACCACATTTACACATTTTGTGAATTACACATTTAGAATTGACATATTGTCCCTAATGCCCATTGACATTAACTTGCACAATCGAAAATAAGTCTCCCTCCCTCCCTAATCTAACATCATGTGAAAGTGACAACATTTATATATTCTAATAAACTTATTTCCATCAACTCATATTCATATAATCAACGTTCTCATCCTAAATATCAATTGGAACACTATTGAAAGCATAATCTAATGAAACTACATCAGAAAATCATTACATATCAAATAGAGTGCCCATGCCAAATGTATTGTCAATGATATAAAATAATAATCTCAACGTGTCATGAACAAATAAACATCACAAGTCAATACATAGCAACATGAAGTCTCGCCATGGGATGTATAATCCACAAGTCAAACACATATGACACTAGAATAATGAGAATAATGATAAAAGTGTCTAAAGAAGAGGTTTCACAAAGTCCGCATCCAACATCTCATCTTCCAAATCAATAAAATCGCCAGCAATTAGATGCTCATGGTGGGAATTTTTCCACCAAGTTAGCTCACCTTTCTTGCAACAAGAGTTGGGGCAATTCAAAGTCATGCATTCAATAGCAAAGCCTCTCCTACAACAAAAAGTGATACCTGATAGTCTAGTGTTTGAGTCCACTAGCTATACCCAACAATATTCCCAACAAGCAAGGCAATATCCCCAAAAAGCATAACAATATCCCCAAACAAATCTGTAGAGGTGTCAATGTCCATAAGAATGTGAACAAAAGTAGCATATTATAGTTCACCAATGTCACATTTTTTTGTAAAAAATGACCAAAAGCATTACTAAGATTCAAAACAAGAAATTTCCCAAAACTGGAGGAGATTGGGAAGCCTAAACCAAATAAGAAAAATGCTTAAGGATTATATAAGAGAGTTGAAGGAAATCATGGCTTGAGAGAGAAAGTGTTTTCCCTGCACCTGAACCCCACCTTCTAGCACCCCTGACCTATCATCATCGATTAGAAGCCACAAAAAATCCTCTAGCACACAAAATCCAATCTTGCCCTCAATAGGGGCCTCTAAGAATCCAAATCCCATTTGTTCAATTTTTGAAGGGAAGGCCAAAAACCAAAGAATCTACAAATGAGAGTTTGGCATTTAAAATCTTCATTATTTGCCACTTGACACAAATAACAATTCGAGAAGATGGGGAACATGACATAGGTTCAGCCCAATGGGAAAGGGAAGCAAGTTTCAATTGAAGGTGAGGACCCTCATCAAGTCGAGCAAACTTTTGCAGAAGTGGTTTTTGTACCAAGCAAAGGGGAGAAGGCACGGGTAGAGACACAAAGACCAAAGGAATACACATGTAAGATTATGGAGTCGGGAGTCAACAAAATTGAGAAACAAAAAATTCGTAGTCATTGGAGCACAATGAACAACCTCCGAAATTGGAACATCACTAGGCTAGGAATAAACAAAAGCTAAGACATAGAACAACATGTGAACCTATAGAAACAAGACCAAGAACAATAACAGTAGCGCAAGGTTTTTCTATCACAATATTAGCATGGGACTTTCCCCTTGTTGAATTCGTAGTTGCTACTGAAGTCATCTAAGGTTGTTGCTAACAGAGATAATAGTTTCTAATGAATTCCTTTACTATTCAAGTCACATCAGTGGATGCTGACAAAGTGACTCAACCAAATGTTGATCAAGTCACACATAGGTATAGGTTGACAAAGTGCACAAGAAAATAATTAATTAAAACCACGTTATTACAAAAGATGTTAGATGTTGCGAAAGTGGATTCATGTTGTTGCAAAAGATGCAATTATGATTTCTTTAGCTATTGTAAGTCGCCTAGAATATAATTTCACCTCAAAACTCCTTCAAGAATGTCAAAATCTACACATGCAATTCTCATCCTACTTTATCTTGTTTTTGATGGTGCAAGATTGCTTGCAAACACGTATGCTCTTACATCAATAGGACATGTAGTTCAATTAAGATATTTGTGTACTTTCATTAGTTTTTGTCACATTGAGAGTTGTTATTTGTGATCTTTCTTCTTTCATAATCATGATGAATCATAGAGAAAGATCTAAAACGTTGGTGCAAACAAAAGAAAGCAACTATATCTAGAAGCAATTACACTCGTGGAATGTGGAAACCTCACATTTAAGATGGAGACCTATTGAGAGACTAATAGTTTCTCTTTGGTTTGTCTTTGTATAGAATGTTGCTCACTTGTTCCTACCCTTCCAATATCTTTGAAGAGTTTCCATGTTGAGTACTTAACACAAAAGAAATACACATATTGTATGAAGCATATTGTATTGTGCAATCATCTTTGTCACTCAATATAGAAAGGTTTGTGCAAAAGTCTCTCTTAGCTTTGTTAGATTAAGTTTATCCAAAATGAATAGGCCTAAGTCTCATCTCCACTTAAATAAAGGCTTTGCCTATCTATTACTTAAACCTTGACCATTTTATCTAATACCTTTTAACCAAGGCCTTTGATGCATTTCTCAATTTTTTTAAATGAATTTGATGGTGAATCAAAATGCCCCAAAGAGTAAAAGCTTACCAACTGCCCAACTGTCATGGTGTGAGCATCACCTTTCATAGTCAAAATAATTGTGTCATGTTTTAACTTCCACGTGATTTTTTTTACATCTCACATATTGTAGCAAACCATCAAGAGTAACATGAACAAGACTGACACTTCAAAGTTTTGTATCTTGCAATAGTTAATAATGGATTTGTAAATGTCAAATCTTCTTAAAACAGCGTAGATTCTCTCTTTCACAAAATATGCAAGTGTTTTCTTCTATTGCATTAGAAAAGATATATACAAGCATTTTATTTTTTTTCCAAAATTCAATAATATCTATTACGTTTAGGCATGATGGCATATTTTGTGAAAGAGAGAATCCACGCAAAATATGCAAGTTTGTATTTTTGTATTTTATCAGTAAGGGATGGCATGATGATGATATAGTTACAAACTTTGACACCAATGATTTGCACTGTGAGGCCCAAGATTGTGGTGCAGAAGATAACACAATAAACTATCAAGTAACCCGCCACGACGATAATGCAACTTGAAAAAATTATTTTCATTTATTCATTATAAACAACTATAGTAAATATGCACACATGGAACCAAAATGTCACCAATGAGAATTCTTATGACCAAAGGCTAGGTTGGAGCATCATAGCTGAATTATGTTATTGGATCAACTATGGAGGACCTCAGAAGATGAGAGTATCATCTGTTTGTGTATTTTCTATTCTATCTATGATGTTCCTCGAGATCAAATACAAGTATATAGAATTACAAGAGATATCAGTCATAGAATGATAAGAAGCTTGACCCACGTATAAGAACAATTAGACTTGTCTATAGTAGAAAGGCAACAAGCTCTTGACCCGAATTCTATGGTCCCTCAGACCACTTACAGGATTGTTAATGTGGGTTAAGAAGTTGGAGCTACCGCCTTCATAAGTACGCTACTCTCTAGGGTATCATGCCTAAGGAAGGTTATCAAAAATTGGATTTTTGAAAAAACAGAGCTTCAGATCCTGTATGATAAGTAGAAGTAATGCCCAATCAAATACTTTATAAGTGATAGTTCAGTAAACAGTAGATAATCAAATCCAAGTCTCCCTCAAGGTATAAAATGAATTACAGGAACCAAACTTTGGTGTTAACCGGTTGTTGGTCAGCTGATGATCAATATCATTTCCACCTAATATTACGTAAACTCAAAAAAAGATAGCTTGGCAAGGTCTGTATCACTTCCACTTTGTTTTTTTTGTTATAATCATTGAGCTATGAGGTGTGAGACAGGGACTCGGATTTTCTCAACAGCTTGATCACTTGCAAAGCATTTCTATACGATCAACTACAACACTGTCTTTTATTATCTAAGTTGCCTGGTCTCCGTTCGGGTTCGGATTGAGGTTCGTTTTGGGTTCATCCATACAAAAACATATGTTTATATATATATGCAGCAGCAAATAAGTTCATAGAGCACTATGCTAATAGTAAAGCAACATAGCAAAATACACCACCATATATATAAATGTTTTCGTCTAAATGACATAGCAAAATGCCAAAATACACCACCATATCAATGTTTCCGTTTAAAAATAATAATGTCAACATTAACAATCAGCCATCACTGATCAAATATCATCACAAGTCATCAAACATATCATCATCATCCTGCTGTAATGAGATATGTTTTACCTTTTTGGCCTTTTTAGTGGTCTATTTTAGGGTTAGAGGGTCGAATTACCAAAAAAAACTTTTTAAAAATTAAAAAAATGACTGAAAATAGTCAAATTCCTCCTAGGTTCTGCCACTCACGCACAAATTAGCTCAAAATTCTTGTAAATTCTGCCCGAGTCCTTCACTACGAACCCAGAGTAAATTTGCAGGACCCTGGGCAAATTTTGTAAGGACCACATCCAAACCAGAATTTTGGCTGGACCGGACTGTGACCTGCCAGGGAAGAATCTAGTAACTTCGTTTATTATGTTAATGAATTGTAGCTTCGATCGGATTATTCCTATCAATGAAATCATATGCATAAATGGCCTATCGGCCTTGAGCATTTGATCTCTATCCTTCTTCTGTATTCTGCTATGATTTATCATAAAACATGATTAATAAAAGTTAAATAGCAATCATGTATATATATATATATATATATATATATACAATTTATTTATTTATTGTACATGGCTATTATTAAATATACATATATACATGATTGAAATTAAAATTGATATAACTATCAATAATCATGCTAATGACATTAATCATGTTGTTGATTTTGTTCATACCATTAATGTTAATCATGTTGTTAATACTAATGACATTGTTGATATTATTTTAGCCATGCATTGATATTGAGTATCAATATCCACATTGATATCGATATCATATTGATTAAATGTTGCATAGATATCAATTCGATTCGATAATGAGTATCGACCTTGTTCAAATTATAATATGAATCGATATTAATATCGATGGTAATTAACAGCAAGCACACTTCGATTAATATTAGTTTGTGGTCGGTGAACAGACATGTCTCACGTAGAGACATGTCTCCACTCATTTATATATATACTCGATCCAATATGACTTGGGAGTTACCGAAATCGATAAGTGCTAAACAAGTCTCAGCAATATATATATATATATTGGAATTGTTGAATCAAGTATATATTGGCAGCATTATATATACAGTTCTGATCTGTACTCCAATCTCATTGTATTGAAGCATCTCCTCATTAATATTGATATTAAGAATTCTGCAGATTAATATATACTCAAGAAGAAATTATAGAGAAATTGTGATCAATATATTATATAGAAATATTAAAATTACTATAACCTCTAAATCTGATAAAGCTTAACATATTATAATAAAATCCTTTCGTTGAATTCGCCCAGTCCCCATTGCAAAGATGGTAGTCTTTGAACATAATGTTTTGAAACAAGTAGGGTAAAAGCTGTTACTGATTTTGAATTTTCCCATTATGCCTCAATGTGTTTAACATATATTTGAATTTGGTGACAAATTGGCTTGGTGTTCAACTCTTCCCCAAACCAAACTTTAAAATATATGCTGCCCAACTATTTATAAGCTTTTCAACCATGCTCTATCGTTACTTATCATTGGTATTGGTATATATAGCCCAACACGATGACCCGTCATCAAATTCACATATCTGAAGTGTACCATTGCTATCCCAAAGTACACATATCCAGGTCAGGTGCGTGTCAAGGAAAAACAAATAATATGTAAGATTCAAGATTATATTCAATAATTTGGGTTACACAATAACAAGAAGCGATTTCAATGTACATACTTGCAGGATTACATAGGCATGGCAAGATGATGCTCCATAAAGCATGCACTAAACATGTTTGACAAGAATATTGTTCACCATCTGTATCTGTAACTGCAAACTAAAAACATCAAAACTTGCAGTCTCCTATTGCTGAAGAGTCTAGACAAGAATTTGATTATCCACTTTTCTATCATGAATCTGAATGTATAATCTAATACAAAAAAGTCGGGAATTTCTTCAGGCTGGCAAAAAAAATATTTACACATTTCATCTTTTAGATATAATCTTGGTGAGCACAAGTCCACCGGTCCTCTTGATTTCAAATGATCCTTGGAGAAGAAAATCAAACTTTTATTCCAGTTCTTTTAGACACATGTATCTACAAGCTCTTTTGTTTACAGGAATTGATATCACCTATTGCATCTTGCAAAAACTTGTAAATTGTTTATCAAGCAACAAACTTCAAGCAACGTGTATCTGAATGTATTCTTTTGCATCGGACTGAGCAAAACCGAGATACACACTGCACACAGGTGTAAGGAGCAATAAAGCCACAAACACTGCAGAAATGCCGCCGAGCTGTGGAGCTGGGAGGACCTACAGCAGCTCTCAGATATGTTGGTTCATGGGGAGGTGTAGCTTCCAAATTTGCCTAGAATAACAAAGAAAGCAAATTAAATTAGGCATTGGAATTAGTTTATACCTGATAAGAATTTGGTCTGTGAACATATGATATTGAGATGTGCCCGTGTGGGCATGGTATGGTTATCTCAGAATTAGAATATCTAATGGTGTACTATTAGTATTATTATTCTGTTGGTGCAACCTGCTCGAACTCTTTTGCTTGTATAAATCTATCCCTATGCATGTTGGGATGCTCTATTACTGAGTTACCAATTGCCTCTGTGGTCAAGCTTTTTGGTAAGCTTCTTTGTGTCAACGCCCCCCTTCAGCAACACTTAAGCACTCAGGGCTCTTAGCCTAGCTCTTATCTAATGGTAAACCATAGGTCTTCAATTACCGTAATAAGCCTTTTCTATCATAACTTAAATATCCAACATGTGCACATTTTGTCTTCCTTCAGATAGTCGGAAACTTAAGAAAGAAGAAGTGAGACTGGAAAGAGAAGTTTTGATTCTAGAAAAGGAACAAATCTTGCTTCAGACCTCTTGTAATAACTCCATAAAAGTTTGTGGTGCCTTCTTTGCATTCTCCAGAGCTTTAGCTTGCCTTGTTTTACGTTTTGAGCTTCTTGAATGCTTTTTTTGGGTAAAAACTGCAAAATCAGAAGTATAATGTCAAGCAGAAAACAGTAAACAAGTGCCTATAATGTTCATTACGAACTTTGGAATAAACCTGACTGTTCAGAACAGTAAACAGATATAATATATGATAGCCTCAAGATACATGAGGATAGCATATAGATTCAACTTTTTACAATGAAACTGATATTTTATCTTCAAGTAGAATAAAATGTTTCTAAATGAAGATTGGTTCAACAATAATTCTGCATCTCTTATTCTAAGAACAGAGTTGAGGGAGGATGAAAGAGCTCTCCAGTAAAGAGAATTTTCTTTGAGATCACAATTTCATGAATAGAAAGTCTCAAAACCATTACTAAAGAATAGAAGACCTTAAAGTGAAAAACTATGAGTTTCCTTAAAAGCTAAAACTCTTATGACTTCTGCCATCTATGTAATAAAATAAAAAGCTAGCAAAATAAAAACAATTCAGTTTGAAGCCAGTTTAAATCATTCAAAAGAACAATAACATTGTAAGCAAGGATTTATTGATATACTCATAAGTCATTTATATGATTTCAATCATAGATACTTTTAGTTGTCTTTCTCGGGGAAAACATCAGATAAAAAATCAACCATTAGGTGGCAGAACAGGCTGCTACAATTACAGATGGATTAAAAACCATTGAAATAGAAAACAGTCCTCAAGAAAAAAGCAGTCTTTTTTAGGACATTAATGTACTTGTTTACCTTGATTTTTTTGCAGAAAGATAGCATTAAGTTTAAGCTAAGTTGCTGTTTCGGATTCGGATTCGGAATTGGGTTCAAAATTCGTTCAAATTTTTTGGGGGTGGGTTTGAATTCGTTTTGGGTTCGTCCGTACAAAAATATATGTTTTTTTTTAAATTATGTGTGTGTAGCAGAAAATAAGTTCATACACCACTATGCTAATAGTAAAGCAACATAGCAAAATACACCACCATATACATTAATGTTTTAGTCCAAATGACATATGTTTTACCTTTTTGGCCTTTTTAGTGGTCTATTTTAGGGTTGGAGGGTCGAATTGACTAAAATAGACCACAAAAACTTTTAAAAAGTAAAAAAAGTCCGTTTATTGGCCAAATGCGGCCCAAGTCTTACTGTCAGATTTGCAAATTCACCGTAAAAACAGCAAAATGCATGTCGGGTTCATCTGACAGAATTTGGGCAGACTTTGAAGGTCTGCAGCAGACTTTTGCAAGAATATGATAAGGACCAGACTTTTGCAAGAACCAGACCAGACTTTGGGGTTGCTAGGGAAGAATTTGGCAACATAGAGTTTAAGATATGGATAATCTCAAGTCCAAACACATTAAGTTTAAGATTTGGAAAATCAAAGGTGTACATTCCACCAACCTAATGTCAATGGAATTGGCCATGGAGAGAGAATATGAAGGGATCTTGTGTATAGGGTGTTGAAAAAAATCGCCTTGCATAGAAAAATTAAGTATATAGTATATACGCTACCCCATGTGATTACATGTAAGAATATTCAATACCATTTAATAAAATGCAAAAGTCCATGTCAGTATATCTTTGTTATATACCTAATTAATTGTTGTTAGTTATCAGAAGTCACTGCCTAGAGATTTGAACTATCGATAAGGGATGCAACCTATTGTGTGTGCCCCTATGTTCGTAAATATCCTATAATCCTATCCTCCATGATCATTTATTAGATTATATATTATATTTCTGATTTCAACATATAGATACATTACATATTGGTTTTATGTACTTTTCAGGCACATAACAAGTGGTATTAGATATGCATTAAACATATAGTATTGTCCTTGAAATCCCAGATCTGCGGTTTCATTTAATTTTCTGTTGGCCTGCAACATAATTTTCTGTTGCTTGCACATTGCGGAAAAAATAAACCCAAAAAATAATTAAAAACATTAGCAATTCTAAAAGTAATTCCCTTCTATACTTATAACAAGACGAAATTGCTTATATTTCTGATTTCAACATATAGATACATTACAAATTGGTTTTATGTAATTTTCAGGCACATAACAAGTGTTAGATATGCATTAAACATATAGTATTGTCCTTGAAATCCCAGATCTGCGGTTTCATTTAATTTTCGGTTGGCCTGCAACATAATTTTCTGTTGCTTGCACATTGCAGAAAAAATAAACCCAAAAAATAATTAAAAACATTAGCAACTCTAAAAGCAATTCCCTTCTATACTTGTAACAAGATGAAATTGCTTAAGGTAATAAGTGTATTTTAGTTTCCTTTGTTCTCGATTATTGGATTGTAACTTCAAATAAGGGGTTTACAATCACTATGAAGGATTATTTCCTTACCAATATGAGTCTCTATTGGTCGAGTTCTTTGAATCAATGCACAGAATTCTTGGCACCCTAGTCTTGGGGTGTGTGCTAGTTAGCGGATCCCACAGACTGCTTCAGCCTCGTGGACGTTATTAAAATCTTTCATTCATTCATTCATTCTGTTAAGTATGTTGTATTTTGTTTAGTTTGAGAAAGTATTTCAGAATAATAAGCAATCGGTTGGCCTTGTTGCTGAACAACATCAATGGCATAACATGCAGCATCAAATTGTTAAAGTGTTGCATTGGAAGCTCATTTCAGGTACTTCTGTGCTTGATTCTTGGACTGTGACTTAATGTGTGTCAATTGTTTGGGTGCTTGAACCGATGAATAGAATCATGTCATATATGTTGTATTTTGTTTGGTTTCAAACTTTGTTTTTAAATTGTATGCAACTGGGTGGCCTCCTTGCTGAAGAACACCAATTGCATAACCTGCATCTGATTTTACTCAAAGAGTTGCTACAAATCAAAAAGCACTAGACCTGAGCACAGGACACCCTTTTGAGCTGATCAGAAACCTGTTGATGCAATTTATGTTGTTATACAAGATCAATAGCAAAGTGAGCATAACTTATATTCAAAATGATTCATATTGCTTAGAGTTAAACTTGATATGATGCAAAAGTATTTGTTATTTTTTTATGAACTTTTATTTCATTTGCAATTTATACCAATTTTGTTTTATAATTTTAGTCTGCTACATTGCCTTGAGAAAGCAGCTCTTGTTGAACTAGGATGATGAGTTCTGGAATTTTCCTTTTATATTTTTTCTTATTATTTAAATTTTTTCACTAATGATATTTTGATTGTTTTTATTTTCTTTATTTCTTAACTTTTTTGTTCTTAAAAAATGGCCTCATTTAACTGCTGTTCCCAAAACGCATCCTCACATTTCCTACTGTCTCCATATCAGAAAGGCCATGGAACATGGCTCTTGTTCCATAAGGACACATCCCCACCCCAAAATCCCTGTATTTCCAGGACGGTGTTGATTCCACGACAGACGGACCTAGGGGGATCATCCCCCTGCTGCACTGCCACAGCCACTAGGACGCCGCTGGGATGACAGGGATGGTGGGACATCTTGGGGACTCTAGGAGTCTCCTAACCGTCCGAGGACGCATAGGATTCCCTCATTGCCCCCAGTAAATTCGTGAAGACAACATTCATAATGATGGTTTTGGAGGCCTTATTTGTGCCCCCGACCCCACAAGAGACACTGCCCCTCAACCCCATTGGGGACTCTTCGCCCAGACCCCCACACAAGCCACTACCCCTTGGTCTCGTTGGGGGCTCTACCCCGAATCCCCTCAAGGAGCATTGCCCATCGACCCCAAAACCCCACCCAACATTATTGTCAGTGCAATCATTGCCATGTTTTTAATATTTATTAATTTATACCTCAAGGTTTACATAGTATGCCAAAGGTTCATTTATAGTTCTTATACTTATTCATTATACATCTTTTTATAACTAATTTCTCAAGTACTATCCAAAAACTTAGGCTGGAACATATTCTATGTAACAATAATAATAGCATGTGTTGATGCCAATTTGACAACAGGAGACAGAAATAATAACTTGCAGTGGCTGCAATCTAAGAACAAACATTTATGTATGTAGGCTGATAAGAATTAGAGACACATAGAACAATATTACAAGACTATTGACAAGGAAGCAACGTTTCAAGTAGGACTTCAAAATTGCAGACAATGTTTTTCATAAAATTGTTCAAAATCATATAAAAATGTCAAAAATATTGAATGCTTGGGTTTTGCCACAAAAGACTTTGCTTTATCTACGATGAGAAATCACAAGGTATTTCTTTACATGGATGAAGTAGAAAAAAATTCACCAGTTGTAATATACAGCATTTATTCAGCTTACTCCATTTTTCTAATTTCAGTTTTTATGAACTGATGTCAAGGATGTTCCCTCTTCTGCGAACAACCCATGAGGAAACACATTTGCATAGTCACTGCTGGGTGAAAACATGAAGATCTATTAACAATGTGAATTAGTACTTTATTCAAAAAATACTAAGATGTAGATGATTCTCATGTGAAAAAATTTTGATCCTGTGTCTAAAATATATTTGTCTAGAAGATTAACAAAGTCAAAAGGTACTTGAAAGCCATAACTACTAGGATTAACCTAGGATACCGGGTTCGCCCCTGGACCCCCCGGACCAGGATAAGTTCAAACCGATCCATGGTTCGGGTCCGGTCCGCCTATGGGTCTAGGTCCGGTCCACAGGACCGAGTTCAAACCCGAGCTGCAGACTTTCGTACCCGAGCGAACTTCAGTAAAAAACGCAAACTTGGAGCGAACTTGGAGAGCGGTTTCACTAAAAATGGATTTTTATTACAAATTTAATAAAAATTTGGCGTCCAAAACCCTAAAAAGCTGATTTGAAATTTTTTACTTCTCATTCTCATTTGTGGTGTGCAAATAGGTTATTTTGTCTTGAGCAAGAGGAAATAGGTGGTTGAGCAAGAGCTTGGTTGTGCAAGGAGTTGGAAGTTTGATTTGTGGACCTTCTTCAAGTGTTTGTGCCTCATTTCTACACCTTTGCAAGCTTACAATGAGTGGAAGAGGTAAGTTCTTGTTCCATTTGCTTCAAGTTTTTGTTTTTGTTTAAGCATTTTTTTTTTAATTTCTCTTTCATTGTCCATTATTTTCTAGAATTTTTCATTCTCTTGTTTTTATATTGAATATGTATACAAACTTCTTGCCATAGGAAAAGGAACTACAATGGCATCTACCTCTTCCTCAGTAGGAAACCGCAATATTAACCAAAGAGTAGAGCCCCCTTCTGATTCTCCTTTGTGGAAGTATGTTGATATTGTAAGTGCCCTTCCAGGAGGTGGTGCATTCTGTTGGAAATGTTGGTGTTGTGATGTAGTAAGAAATAGTTCACATTATCGTGTGGTAGGCCATTTGTGTGGATTCCCTGGAAGAGGAGTCAAGAAATGCCCTGGAAAAAAAGATGCACCTATACCAAATGCAATAGTATTACAATATATTGCAGAGCATGAGGCAGCAGAAGAGAGAGAATAACGTAGACAAATTACAGCCACTAGTAGTAAAAGTAAAAAAAAGCAAAGGGAATGCAAACCCCCTCTATAGATGTTGTGATAGAAGATCACCCCTTTTATACTACCTCAGTTGGCCTTGATACTGAAAGTGAAGCACCCCCTACAAACACACTTAAAAGAAAGGGACCACTAGAAACTGCATTTCAAAATCAGAGTCGAG
>MU216696.1:517450-540997 GCA_018584345.1 Thuja plicata | reverse complement strand
TTTTTAATCCATTAGTTGAACTTCAAACAATGATACTTGAACTGATGTTATGATTTAATTTTAATGTTTTGAATCTTTGATGTTGAACTTGAACTTGAAGTATATGATGGTATGATCATGGATTCATATTCATGATGCTATGATTACAAGTTTACAAGTGTTTTATTGTTTAAATGTTTACTTTTTATGATACTATGTGAATTCTAACCTTAACTCATGCTTCTAGGCTGCATAAATATCAAAATATGTATATATATATATAATTTACATATTTTTGTACTAACGAACTCGAACCCAAACTCCTTTTCAAAATTTTGCCGTACCGGCAAACTGGTTCTTCGAACTCGAACTCTAACCCGAACTCGAACCGGCATCCTAGGGATTAACCTTAAGTGTCAATACTATATGAAGAGGCTTGATCACTTTGAAACTTGAATTTTGAGATCAAGTTATTGTCTATACTCTAAACACAACTCATATAGGAGAATTTCAATTCCCTGTTTGTGATGTATTTGCTAACTTGGTTTCCAATTTTGTAAAAAGCACTCTTTCAATTCCATGTTTGTGATGCATTCGTTAACAGGGTTTCCAATTTTGTAAAACAAATGATTTTTACAAAATTGAAAACCTTGTTACATAAACAATCACAAACATGGAATTGAAATTCTCCTATATGAGTTGCAAGGAAACCCAAGGATGCGTCCCCGGCCCATTTTGACACATCCCTCTTTCCGGGATGTCCTAGGGATGCGGGGATGGGTCAAGGACATCCCCTAGCCGTCTCCAAAATCTGAAAATTTGTTGTAAACGTCCCAGAAACTTGGGGACAGCAGTGATTCTTAGAGGGGACATCTCCCTGTCCCCAAGTCGGTTGGGGACATCTGTGACATCCCCTAACCATCTAGGGACGGCCAACCATCCCCCTTTTCCAAGCACGTTTAAAAAAAAAAGATTCAAATGCTCTAAAAACATTTTTTTATTTCTTTTTGTTGGCCCCCACATCTCAGCAATATGGCATAAGTGTTTGATAAATTTCATACACGTTAAACTACATACATTGGTTCTAACAAATGGTTACAGGTCAGCACCATTGGGCTTTTTGCTGATATGAAAGGTAAACAGCTCTGAATCATGGCCAAAAGCACTCATAAATATGAACAACTTTGTAATCAATTTCACAAACACCCAAAACCTGGTAGTGCATAAAGAGGTGGTTGTAGGTCACAATAGTAATAGAATACTATCAAAATATCCCCCAATCACAAAAGAAACAATGACCTACTTGCAAACAAGTGCTGGAATGATCAATGTCAAGTCTAGAAACCACTGTGCAAAGCTCAAACTTAATTGCAGGTCTGATATTCATCTGTTTGCAGGTCAAAACAGCTACAAAATTCATCAAACAACTTCCCAAAACATTAGAGAACACATCCCAACATTAGTCAGCAACAACATACACCACCAGCACCCCCAAACAGCAACAAAGAGGCCAAGAAATGCAGGGAATCATACCCAGCAGATCACACCAAGTCTACAAGAGCTACAACCTGTACTTGGCCATACTTTTCAGGCTAGAAACCATTCATTCTCCTTCAGTTCACATGCCTGGGCTGGAAATAAACAGCAATGGCAACAGCTAGTATTCACTAATCAATACTATCAATATTGGTGGTCAACCAAGGACATCAATTGAACATAGATGTTATACGTTAAGGTTCTATAATGCATATATATATATATATATGCTTTATCCATGTTTTTATGTGAATGTAATGTATATATGCATGTTTTATCCAAGTTTTTATCCGTGTTTTACTATGAATATTTAAATCTTCCCTATATATTTTAAAATTTCCCTATATTTTATCTAGACATCCCCTTTGTTGTCCCCTGGCTGTCCCCATAATTGGCAAAAAATAGCAGTCCCAGAGATGCATCCCCTTGTCCCCTGTCATCCCCGTCCCAAAAACTCAAGGTAACATGGAGTTGTGTTTAGACAATGACTTGATCTCAAAATTAAAGTTTCAAAATGAACAAGCCTCTTCATATAATACTAACACTTAAGGTTAATCCTAGGAGTTATGGCTTTCAAAGTGTTCCACGGAGACACGTCCCCCCTCTAGGGGTTGTTTCCAAGACTTGGGAACTTGGAGGAAACGTCCCCCCATAGAACCACCACCTCTACCACCTCCACCGAGGATGCTGCTAGGTCGCTTGCTATACGGCACATACCATTACATACTAATTGCAACCTGCAACTTCAAAAATTAGTTTGCCTTTCATAGGGCACTCAAAGAAATGTTATATTGCATATTTTACCTTGAAGATTTCAATTCACCTCAATTTGTATATTAGCGATGCCCCACCACCACTGCTCCAACCATTCCCCCGTCGTCCCCAAATTTAGGCCCTTCCTCCCCCCATCCCCAACACTCATCCCTACGTCCCCCTATCAGGAAACTTCATGGAACCATGAAGCATAATTACTACAACTCCAATTATGGTGCATATACACATGACCCCACTTTTTCCATGGTAAAACTATGAGTGTTAACATCCAATTGTCATCTATTCATAAATAGGTTTGGCATAATAGTGGAATTTCCATTAAACAAATATCACCCATGTGCAATCACTTGTCAAAAGAAAATACAAAATAAAATTGTCCATAAAATGTAATGTCCCCTTTTTTGGCTTCGGTGAGTAAAAAGGATACAATTTAATTAATTAAATAGAGTTGTCTTAAAATTGATGTTTTTAAAGGTCTTACTCCCATAATGTCTCGTGTTGTTCTGCCTAGAGCGACTCCAATGCTTTCAAAAGGTGTTGACAGCTACGAATCTCATGCTATTGGTGTGGTCAGAGTTACCACACATATTACTCCACGCGTGGATATTGCAAAGAACTCAGGAGACAAGAAAATAGATGTAGTTTTTGTTGCAGAACGGTACTAAGGTTTGTTGTGACCCCCGACGGCCTTCCATGTCGCACAGGCTATGCAATCATGGCAAAAACGGTTGCAAATGGGGAAGGAAGGGCTCTCCATCATCTAACCCTAGCACGATAAACACTGTAACTAAGCTGCCAAATTCATCAACAATCAACAAAAATTTTAAGGATGCATTGCACTCTAGTTTATTGCCTGGGGGAGGAAGCTTCAAGGGTCCTTGTCTCATATCTCCTCTGAGCCTACTCTTGTACTTATCTAGGAAAAAATGTCTTCTAGATATGGCTGCATGAAAATCTTCACCAAATGATTTGTACCCCTTCAAATAGTCAATGGAAAATTAGGCAGCTCATTACAATGGTATAAAAAAAATGGCAATGGAAACTTAGCCAGATCATTACAATGGTATAAAAGCAGTGTATCCTGCTAGCCAGTGGGGTTTGAGGTAAATTTATGATAACACAAATTTCTTATTCAGACGGGAGTTTCCCACTGGTATTATTTTAGATGGAGGCCAAACGATCCACTGAATTATCCAGCAAGAAGATTCACAAACCTCCTAGGCTTATTCGGGATCCTAGAATCTTAAGGAGGCACATCCAAGATCAGTAGGTGATGGAGCGGAGATTGCTTGAGGACAAGCAATCTTTAGGAGGGGAGGACTCTAATGTTCCTTTTTCAGCCTTAATGAGCAGAAAAGATACGATTTAATTAATTAAATAAAGTTGTCTTAAAATTGATATTTTTTAAGCATCTTGCATTTAATTAATTATTATCATGAATATTTAATGACTTTAGCAAGTGGACCAAAAATTAAAAATAATAATAAGTCATTTTGTGGAAGGAATGAGTTATTTATTATTTGACTTTAATCATATTTTTCCGAGAAGCTCCATGGGATAATATAAAAAAAAGATGAAGGGATTCATTGGTCACTCTATGCATTTAGTATTTTCTTGAAACCCTCATTGTGGGGTTGAGCAGATTTCTACTGTCACAAGACGAAAAGCCTCGAGCAAAGATTGGTTTTGGTGGTGTAAGATTTCACATTGTGGTATTGAGCAGATCTCTACTGTCACAAGATGAAAAGCCTCAGGCAAAGATTGGATTCGGTGGTGTAAGCTTTCACCCTAGCAAATATGGTGTTATTTAGATGGGATCACGAATTGTGGGGAAATAGAGAATTCGTGGTTGTCTGCAAGTTTCAAGTATTCAACCTGTCCATTCAAAATTATATTAAAAAATTAAATATTTATTTTCTGCTGAGTGTTGTACCCAGCCTTACTACCTTTGGCTTCCAATGAAGTCATACATCTTCAAGAATACACAGTTGGAGCTTTAAGAGCCTTTGAAGAATCTTACACGGCACTTGGGTGATTGACTAAGGTCAACAAAGTGTCCTAAATCCTGATCGTAGCTATACCAAAAGGTGTCGAGCAGATGTTGACTGTCGTACCATTGTGTTAAGAAGCTGAAAAAAATTGAATGGTGTTTTAGAAGGCTTGAAAGCCTTTTCCCAAGCTCATGCGACCTTCTAGGGGGGCCACCATATCTAGGTTCAGCATCTTGGAGCCAGCAAGGTCAATAAAAACCAACAAATAGAGAATCGAGGCTTACATTTAGTTTGCCACACTTCTGCAGGGAAGCCGTACTAATCATAAATATGTCAATGCTATTTGAAAGGCTTTTAAGCCTTAGGAAGCATTAACATAACCTTACCAAGTCTACCCCATAAAAGAAAATCCTAGCCCTATGAAGAGTGTTGTACCAATTATGTATGCTGTACCAATGACTGATGAAGGTGTACCTCTTCAAAAGCCATACAAAGTGATATGGAACCTAGTTGAGGCAGATCAAAGTCAAAGGAGCCGCAGCTATTTGAGATTATCACAGCTTATAAGTGAAATAGCAGTGAATATAGAGCTGCCGAACAGTCTTTGTCCAGCCATACACCGTGTGGGAGTTGACTCATTTCATGAAGGCAAATCAAATTTAATTAGCAATCAATCATTCAGGTCAGCTTATTTCTGGATTTTATAATACTAGTGTTTATCACTTAATATTATCAGTTGGCAAATACAGATCTATCCATAAAAATCTCATGGGCTCCTTCATGCCAACATTCTGATTTTGTGAAAAGATCTCTGTAATCATTCATGTGTCAATATAGCTGAAATACACACATAATTATTGAAAGCGCATATATTCACCTGCATATAAACTGTTTGACAATTTGTCAGTTTAGTATCTTTGTGAGAAATTACAGCAAAATAAGATGTGCTACAGTTGCATACATACATAGAATTATATATAGATAACAGCTTGTTCGTATTTAAATAATTGATCTGGTGGATGTGCAATGTAAAGTTAAATAAGTAATTGTGAGGCATAAGGCGGAATGTATAAAAAAGCCCAAATTAATTGATTTTGTTAGCTTGAGGTCATGTTGGAGTAAGTTAAAGATCAATATTGAGTTAGTAAGTAGAATCAGGTAAGGAGTTGTAAACACTGTTTCTTCTATAAAATGGTGAAAAATTTAAAGAGTGATGGGGTTTTAGTCTTTTCCTTATTAGATATTTGGTCTATACGAATTACGATAATTGCATAAGGAAACAATCATATCTGGTTTCACACAGATTAGCATCAGTCCTGGTTAGATCTTCATTTAAAATGGTATTGTAATTATTTTGAATTTTATGTGACAGAATCCTTTGCTAAAAACAAATCAAAAATTACATCATTCTAAGTGAGTCTTATGTAGGATTAAACTTAAGTGTTCATGACCACACCACAATGTTTCTAGTGCATAAAAAATACAGGTCACTGAAATTTCAAAATTCACAAGTCAAATTTTGAGGCTGAGGCTCAATGCTTGACATTATATCGGACTTCAATAAACATTGACCCATAGATGGAAGCTTGGTACCAACTTGACATGGAATTGGTCTTTTGTTTAGAGTTACAATTTAAACCCCTACAAAAACTGTCTTTCAATGGTTTTGCCACATGATTTAGGTAAAGTATTACTTTCGAGGTCTCTACCATGGCTCCCATTTCCATCAAAGAAATAATCATCAAGATAAAGAGAAAAAATAGACTCTGTATTATACCTGTTAAACTCCTAATTGAATGAAGGAAAAAAAATTCTAATAATGACTGCTATGTCAGACCAAATGCGAGAGAGCAACAAACTGTATACTATAACTAAAAGTACATATGTATGGAACTGATTGTATTGATTACATGCCATACATGTTGCCATCAGTCAAACCAAGATGGGAATATATTTATAAGGCAAGTCTGTATTCCTACAAGGCAGTCTCTGAATCCTTTTCTCCCCTACTGCTGAGCCATTTGTCATGCACTAAGGGAAAATCAAGCTTCTATCTCAATATATCTCTTGCCCTCGCCCTAATCATCTAAGAATCTTTACCACTGTTTCCACTGGGATAATCGAACTCCAAGAGCCTACAAACTACATTCCTCTGCTTCATCAAATGTGTTAGCCCAGTTGTTTTTAGACGGAGTGTAGAAAAAGGTTCTCAACATTTGCCACATTGAGAATCCTCAAATAGTGGGATTTGTTCTCCATCATACATCATGTCCCTCCACCATGAAATATATTTCTCCTCCCGAAGTGGTTTCAGATATTTCTCATCTGGATTCCCTATAGATTTTTGAATTTTTCTATTTTTATACCACGTGGAGCAATTTCTCCATGGTTATAGTTCAATAATTTAAAGGACCAGAGCATTGGCTTGCCTTGGATCAATCATCACACATCAAAATTGAATGAACAAAAAAAAATTAAATAGTAGTATATGTTTCATTCATATGCATATTTATCTCTATAAGAAGTTAGAACAATATATATATAATAGAATTTTATTTTTTCTTGAAATTTGACCCATATATATTTTTAAGTCACCTCAAGATGCAAATACAAGGCAACGTGACCTGTATCGAAGACCTATAAGAATTTGTTAATAGTGGGAGGAACGGTGAATATTCACTGCTTTGAGAATTTGACCCCCTAGCATCTTTCTTCATTGATAAAGCTTTTGGAGCATGTATTGACTTGTAAATTACCGTAATCTTGAAATTCCAATTAATGTTGGATTAACACAACTACAACCCAATCATAATAAACGTGTTAAGTGTACAAGGATTTCACAGGAATTTCACTAAGAACTTAATTTTGTGTGATTAAACGTGTATTTTTAAGTCATCTAAAGATGACCTTGACCATTAATATTTATTCATTTACTTTAACGACATTTTACTTCTGCAAATGTAATGGTTATAATTATAAGGCAAGGGTACTTGGCATGCAAGCAACTCTAAGCATTTGTCAGTAGGAAGAGGAATGGTGAACATTCACCACTTTAAGCTTTTCACCCTCTAGCCTCTTTTCCCATTGGCAAAAAAACTTATGTAAGGCCTTACAAGTCACCCTTTGCAGTTCTAACCAACTTTGACCTAAGTACAACCCAAACATGCACACATGTATATTATTTTCCTTCAGGAACACTGAATAAAAATTCTGAAAAACAGAAACAATGTTAACTTCTTCAATCTGTAGGGGCAAACCTTGCTCTTCTTCATCAAGAGATGCATCCTCGTCATCATCAATGTCAACCACCTCCACAGCACCATTGTCATTCTCCAAAGCATCAAGGCGAGCAAGAATAGCCTGCCATAATAATAGAAGTAATTTATTAAATCTTGTCATTGTGAAAACAAACTTATATGGCTATTACAGATTGCATGCTCATTCGCGTTGGAAATTGACCAAAAAATGTTCAATAAAAAATATAATACATGGAGAAAATATAATGTGGTGAGGAGATTTCAAGTGGCAACAAACAAGCTGTAACATAGTTTTCTAGATTAAACACTACTTTTTCTCATCAACAAAATGAGAAAAAATTGCACATTTTAATCCAGAAAACTATCTTACATATTGTGGACTGTGGAAATTTGATGCCTTCAACAAACAACTTGTCATTTTTAGTCACAATTTAAAAATTGAATGTTGAATGTTCAACCAAGAGTTTGGTTGTCATGTGGATACACCACATATCAAAACACAATTCTGTGCAAAAAGGTCAAGATGAGACAGGAACGTTTACAGTTTAATCCAGAAAATATCTTACAATATTATAGACTGGAAATTCGATGACTCTGACAAACAAGATGTCAGTTCTAGTCAGTATTTAAACATTGAAAGTTCAACCAAGAGTTCAGTTCTCGTGTGGACACATCATACATCAAACACAATTCTGTGCAAAATGATCAAATGTCACAAGAGAATGTACTCACCAAAAGGAAAATAAGCTAATATCACTTGAGTTTTAATCAGCTTTGTACAGAAGTTTGCACTTGCAAAGCATGTCATTCTGTATTGCTAAATTGCCTTTGACGTAGAATTTGTCATTAGTGAGAACTGAAAATTGGATCTGTCTTGTTTTCAACATATGCTACAATTCAATTCCAACACAATTTGGTTTTGATAAATACGTCCTCAGAGTTACCATTCTCCTTTTCTAGATCAGTTCTGAAATATATACACTTTGACAAATTGTCGGCAGGTCAATAATAACATCAACTATAGGCCAAGCCCTTTAAATGCTATTTTTGAGTAAATGGAGTGGAGTTTCTTGGGCAGAATGTCTTTGGGCCTTCCTTTAAGGGTTTCATGATTAACCCTAGCAAGATCAAAGCAACAATGGACTGCTCACCTCTGGAGAATACTTAAAGGATTATTGAGTCTTGCAAACTGCTACAAGCTTGTTATGGATTATGAACACTTTACGTGTCTTGTAATAGCACTATTCAACAAAGATAATTGTGTGTGAACCATTGAGGCAATTCTGGCATTTAAGGCCCTAAAGCTGGCCATGTGTACTACTAATGTTCTGGATAATCTCGAATTCAGCAAATTCGCAGAGTAAAATGCAATGCTTCTAACAATGGATTGAAACTGTTTAATACAAGATGGTTAGCCAGTAGCATTAGAGAGTCAACAAATGAAATGGAGCTGTGTTGCAGGTCATATGCCAAAAAAACATTTGGGCCATACTTCACAGTTCATGTAGGTAAGCAGTCTCCTTACCTCATTGAAAAACACATCAAAAAATTAAAATAAATGATGAAAGCTTAGAGTAATTGGAATGACTTTAAGATGCAACAAAAATGAAGCTTTAAACTGTAGAGTTACTGCTTTAATATTATGTTTAAGGGAAGAAAAATGTAACGGTATATGTATTTTCAAGGAAAAGAGTAAGCGTAGTCACTTCTTTGTGGAATTTTGGTCCTCAAACTAGCCTTGGTTGATGAGGCAAAACTGAAATGGCACCAAGACTCCTCGACAAGGCATATCATTCACAAGATTTGACCATATCTGCAATCATCCAGAAAGTTCATATGCAAAGACTCTTCATCATGATATGTTGTATCTTTGCAAGGATTTCCAGAAATCTAGTATTCTCAAAATTAGATAATTCACCCATCAAAGAATTTTCAGTTTTCCACAAAACCTACCTCCATGTAGAGTGAACTTTCTATTAGTAACTTACGCATGTTTAAAATTTATAACATAATGATTAATTTTCTAGCAATATAGAGGCAAACTATGCTATACTTTGGGCCAAATTCAATCACTATGATTAATTTTTTATCAACATAGAGGCAATATACACAATAAGCAATTTATAAGTTTCTTGCAGAAGCCAAAGGGAATGTCCCATTCACATTGGTCAAAAGCCTTGAACCTGTCCATTAGTGAATTATTTCTTGTGTATATCTATTGTAGGCAAACTATGCTATACTTTGGGCCAAATTCAATCACTGTGATTAATTTTTTTATCAACATAGATACAATATATGCAATAAGCCATTTATAAGTTTCTTGCAGAAGCCAAAGGAAATGTCCCATTCACATTGGTCAAAAGCCTTGAACATGTCCATTAGTAAATTATTTCTTGTTTATATATATTATAATATCAAATAATGGTCTTCCTAGAGTGAAAGCCAGAATTGGGTGATCGAGATGATCTTTTTCAGAAAACCCTTCAGTCTTTGTGCCGTTATTTTTTATATGATATTGTCAAGCATGTTACACAAAGCAACGCACCATAATTGGTCCATAGGTTTTGTGTTTACCTGCGATTGTATTAGTTGCAATGTCATGGCAGTCAGCTATTTCAGAATTGTATTGTTCGTGTATGATTCCTCCATGACTGTTGTAAATATAAAAGTGTTGTTAGAAGGCTGCTGGGAGACCCTCTCAACTAAGAGCTTTGTCATTTTGGAATGAAAGCCAGTGTGCAGTTCTTCATGGTTATTGGAAAAAAATCCAATTGTTATCTTCATTGATATGCATTGATCTATTAGCCAAAAGATTGTCCTAGGATTTGTATTTCCTCTGGTTATTCAGAGTAGTTAAAAAGAGATTCAGAAAAAATTGAAAGGCATGCTCTTGAATTTTATGATTTGTTCCTTATCAACTTGTTCTTGGGATTTGGATCTCAGATAGTTATTCAGAGTAGCAAAGAAGAGATCAGGAAACAATCAAGGCATGTTATTAAATTTTCTGATTAGTTCATCATGTTCTTAAATTTTCTGATTTGTTTATTATCGAGTTGTTGCTGGTGATTTTTATCCCACACTTTACTGTGGATCTTTCCATCTGTGGCTATTTCGTAGAAGAAAGTTGCAATAGAATATCCATAGAAAATTCATTTCTTTCTAGGTCTTTGATACTAGTATAATTCTTCAAACTCCTAGCTTTCCCAATCGTGTATCAATACTCTCTCATGCTCGATCTGCATAAATAATTAACAATATGAATCTGTAATTACATTCAATGAGTTGCCAATTTTGTACATGAGGATAATCTAATTATTCTTACAATTTAATTTTTATATATGTGTTTACGTATACACTAATGAGTTGTGGAGATTGAGCAAGCAACCAACTGATCTCACTCCAAGAGGACAAAGGTGCCCATAAAAATTTCCAGCACCACCTTTGTTTGTTAGTATCTTGTTGTGTTTAAAAAAATTAAAAGTATACACTTTCCTAGAATAATTTATAGATATCCTAGTCACATCTAGTGCCCTATGTGCCTACATTTATGTAGATTACATATATTATACAATGTTAATCTAAACTAGGGTTTGGGAATTTGAGGTTTTGAACCTATTTAGGAGATTGCCTATGTAAAAATTTAAGGTGTTTAGGGTCAAGGAAGACACCTCACCTATAACTTATGTGGTTAGGGATCTTAAAAATCATATATGGTCAAGCCAGAACATCCTAGGATGCTTAAAAGGGGATGGTCACCAAAACTTATAATTGAGCCTATACTTAACTACAATATGTATAAGGTGCACCTATGTTTGGACTTTATTTGTGTACTTTTGGATGAACATTATAGCCATTTCCTCTATTACTTCATGTTCTTAAGAGAGCAACTCATGGTTGAAGTTCCAAGTATTCTATATTCTATTTAAGCCAGTTTTGTTACTGCTATTTTAGATCTGCTTGTGACATTACCAAACATCTCTCAGCTTCAAATCTTTGTTTTGGTCTTTTGATAATTTTATATTTCCACAAATTCGTACACGTATGCCCAAAGTGTGTAGCCACTTTTGTCAAACATTTTACTACTTGTGATGTGAATTCATGTGTGAGCCAAGCAAGTTCAAATCTGGAGAGTTTTTTGTGTGGCTGTTTTCTACCCTGGACTAATGTTCAGAAGGATCGGACAATGATTGATTATGTGGTTTCGTTGTCTTTGTCACTGATAAACTGGTTGTGACATATCCTATTTGTGGATATCATTACTTGATCTTGTTTTCAGCTATGTATTTAGTGTTTTGTCCCAATTTGTCGAATTGTGTTTTACTTTTAACTTGTGAGAAGTCAAGATCTATCAGCTTGGTTAGGTCCGTCATTTCTGTCAAGGTTCTAGCTTCTTCATGATTAAAACATATGCCTCTAATTTTTTCATTAGTAGTTTTATAGATTTAAAGTCACCCATTCAAAAGGTTTTCTTGTTTTAGATTACCAAGCACCTAATTTTGCAAGAGTGTTTTTCTTAGCCAGATTTGTCCTAATGATAAGATATACACATTTTCTATGATTATTGTCCATGTATTGCATTGTTAAAACTTGATCCCCATCAATCCTATCTGCTGAATTTGTAAGGAACCTGTTGTGAACATTGAAGAGCAAACAGAAAATACTGCGGGGCGGGGAGTAGGGTTGTGAATCAGTATTTTAAACTTTTAAATACATGAAACCACATAAAACAAAGAGAGACGCAAACACCAAATTTCACGTGGAAAACCCTTTTGGGTAAAAAACCATGGCACACATTAGCTTTCATTAACGAAATGGGCACCAACCCAATTTACATAAGTGAGCACCAACTCTCAGACAGCACCGACTCCGATCAGCTGAAGCACCAACTCAAATGCAAAACTTAATATCACTGTTCATAAAACTCTAATCACTTCAATTACCATACAAAAACTTCTACTCCACTCCCTAAACCAGTTCTTGACAGTTTATCTCCAGCACGCTGAAAAGACTACAAAACTATGTCCCATGCCAAAAATCAAGATCACTGAAAATCAATAGCAAAACCAAAATTGAAAAGCTCAATGCACAGCATTACATCATCAAACTTGACTCTATCATGCACAGCTCTAACTCTCCCCACTCCACTCAAACAAAGCTGCTTTCAAAATCTCAGCCTAACTCCATAATAACACCGCCCAGTAATGGCAAAATATCACACAGCCCCCTCAAATCTATTTCAACTCAAAAATCACACGCTTAGTATTCGCTCACACACACTCCTTACTCGCATTAATATCTTGCCCCTTCATGCCATATCATAAGTTGATTTTCATCCGAACCCTTTTTTTTATACTCACACTACTACTCCCGTTTTATTTGCAACCAAGATTTTCACAGCCCAGTCAAGGAAGGATGAATAACGCTGCACTAAAAATGCTGCACATGTCAGAGACCACACTGTCCAGTAGTAAGAGGAGTGATTATCACACCAAATTACCAGCCTCAACTATTTCAAAAAATAGACTCCATCAGCCTCACTCTATTCAAATACAACTTCTGCAGAAAAAGACGCTGCTTAATTCCCAAAATGCACAAACTCAGAATAACTTCCGCACAGTACCATCATCAATTTCATATATTCTGACCAAGGAAAAACAGCTGCTCTATATTTACTTCAGTATACCAATAATGTCACCAATAGCTTGACTTAAACACTAAAAACAAACTTCCACCTCTATCGTGTTCTTTAAAATTCAGAAACAGTTCTTAAAAAGGGCAAAAAGACATAACAAGGCCATTGCAATAAAGGAGCCACCTGTCATAAGAAAACGTTACAAACAGCTGCTATTAACGTTGGTCATTGAATCTTCATTGAAAAGATTAATTCGATTCCATGGAAGCCACTATAATTAAGATTCCAAAGAAGTTGTCCTTTGAAAATTCAACCGATGATGTGTCAATCTGAGTTGGTACAAAGAAAGGTGAAGTAAACAAGCAGCCACCTCAACCAAACAAAGAAGTAGCTCAACCAGACAACCAAGTGGCTCGAACAAACAAACAGGTAGCTCAAGCAAGTAAGCAACCAGCTTGAACAAGTAGCCAAATAGCTAATGAAGAACTGATGAGTAATCAGCAGCTTGATAAGCATTTCATTCCAATTCTCTATTACTTTGAGTAATCCTCCAAAATTTATAGGACCTAGATCATCGACCTTTGACATCAATGACAAAATATTCAACAAACATTTCCTATAATAGAACCATATCTGATTTATTTGTCACTATTTGCTGTTTTAGGAATAGGCATTTGTTGGGACCCATATACCACGTATATTCCATAGGAAAATGTGCATCAGGTTTGTGGTAGATTACAGGTGCTTGCCTACATATGCTTTTGTTCCATATCAATTCCTTTGAGTGTCTTAGAACGTGTTCTATATTTCTTGTAAGGGGAATCAATATTGATGGTTTGCATTTTTTAAGGATTAGGTAAATTTTGGTAGGCAAATTTGCATACACATTGTAGCAGCTTCTGTTGGTAGGACCCCTGTTTCACAGCTGATATTTTAATTCCCTGCAACAGATTTTGAGGTCTCTGTGATGGGTGTAAATTTCACTAGATATTTAGGAGTCAGAGATTTGCCTTTGGTAAGAAATTTTATTTCTTATATGTGGTTCTTGTGAGTGTATGTCTATATCTATTTTCTAATCTATTGAATCAAAAAGAGCCACAAAAGGATTTTCTGTCTATAATATTCAACTTGTTGGTTTGGGTTCTTACCTTTTCTTGAGTAAACTTTGTCAATTTTTTCTTGATTTCTGTAAAGTTTACTTGACTTTTGATGGTTGATGTCACACTAGTTGAACTTTTTGCTCCTTTTCCATACAGAGACTTTACCAACCCTACAAACTAATTGTTCTTTTCCATAAACCCACAACCCCTATGACTAAATCATGGAGACCAATCCATTTGATATACATTCCATCCAAACTAAGCAAAAATGAAGATTAAAAATCAAAAGAATACCATCTTTAAGTAGGAGCAAATGCTTATTTATAGTCTATCCCTTATTTTAATTTATGTACATACCCTTTAGCAACAAGACAAGTTTGGTACCCATCAAAATAATCATATAATTTACATGTGACTTTTATGAGCCCATCTACAACCAATGGATTTCCTCCCTTGGGGCTAAGTTGACAGCACCCGTGTTGTTTTTCATCAAGGCGTCATATTAAACATCATGGCAGCTTCCCATTTAGGCTTTCATTTGGCCTCTTCACATTTGTTAGGCTCAAATACTTGTGAAAATATCAAAGTTAGAGAAAAGTTTAACTCACATTCACATGTTGTTTCCCTGATTGTGTAGACTGCATTTCCAATTTCTTTGGCAATTATTCCCAGAAATCCTTCATCATGGCATAGTATCCCTTCAACCTATTTTATCAGCCTTCTTGATTTTGCCATGAAAACTAAGGATTGCTCTCTTTCCCATCAAATCCCCAATCTTATTGTCAACAATGAGAAGGCTCACTTTGTTTCCCACCAGATCCCTTAAGAAGTTAACCCCTCTAAGGTTTCCTATTTGATTTCAACACCAAATGTTTTCCCAAATCTATAAGCAGTTACTCACACAACACACTATTGTTTATAGAATTGCAATTAACTAAAAATAATCGTATTTTCTCATTTGTGTCTCTATTAACCACAATTTTGTTTGTAGAGACATATATTAGTTTGTATGCTTTACTTTGCTCACTATAGCCAGTAAGCATGTAAATTTTACATTTTGCAACTAAATAACTTCTATTTTCTAAAATAAAATGGGCAAAAGCAATACAACTGAAAACCTCACAATGTTGGAGATTGCTGAGATGTTCAGATTGTGCATACATATGTTGGCATTAATGTTTTGTCATTGATGTCAACATATTCCTATCGTTGGAGATAGTGTTCCTGGTATGTTCAGTGAGATGATTTCTATGGGAAGGCT
This sequence comes from Thuja plicata, assembly GCA_018584345.1. NCBI lineage: Eukaryota > Viridiplantae > Streptophyta > Pinopsida > Cupressales > Cupressaceae > Thuja > Thuja plicata. The sequence goes on along the minus strand of MU216696.1, from coordinate 525,467 downwards.
ACTGTATTGAAGATCTGATGTTGTGATCGTACAGTTGTCTTTTGGGATGTCTGTACTTGATACTGTTCAAGTGGCAGAAGTTCGGATGTTGATTTGAGTTATGATGGATTTATCAGAGACTCTTATTTTGGTTGTTCTGACTGTGACAGTGTTTCAGTATTTGGATCGGTGTGGATCGGTTATACAATATTCTTGGTTGCTAACCTGGTGGTGAGTTCAGGACATGGATGTGTGTCCTCAACTCGAGTGGTTCGTGATTTGGATGATGGCAAGCTAATTTTCTTTTATGACAGTGGTTGTTGATTAGTGTTCTTGATGAACAGCGCACAGAAGTGAATGGATTTTATGGTAGAGATGTTTTTGTTGATGTCTTGGTATTTCACGTTGCTTGTTTATGCTTCTTGATCGTGTCCTATTCGTGTTGTTGGATCGCATTGGATTATGTGATCGGATTTGATGAATTTCATGTGGCGTGTTGATGTTCATATGAGTTCTTGGCCAACTTGGTGATGTAGCATGTTGCGAAGGTTTGTGGCATGATCTACGAATCTGGAGCATGATCGAGATGTTGTTATGGATCATTGCTATGTCTTAGCCGACATTCAATGGAACGCATTGAGTATTGAAGTGTAATGTATTAATGTTTTGTGATTAGGTCCCTAGCTGACCTAGTTGAGATAAATTGATGTAATATGTATATATATGTAATCATTTAGTAATTGTGAATGGATGAGAGAGTGTGGAGATAGTGTGTGATGTTGAAGAGAAGAGGTATGAGTGGAATCTGCAATTAAGGCAGAGATTTATTGTACTTCATTGGAGCTGTTTTGGCATATCAAAGATGTTGTTTGTCAGTTCGTGAGCTTAGACAGTATGTCCTCTATGATTTGAGATCAGAGATTGTTGTAAGGAAGTGAGCCTTCCTTGGGATTGAGATCCTTGTTGTATTTGAGCAGTGAGCTCTAGGCAGTGTCCCTAAATGCATGTGCATTCCCCTTTGTAATACTCCTAACAAGGTATATTACTTTTTACTGAGTGCATTCATCTTGTGGGTTCCATCCCCACTGTGGTTTCTCCCTAATAGGGTTTCCACGTCAAAAATCTTGGTGTTATGTGTTGGTTACTATGTGTTGATCTTGCTTTCATGGTTATCATTCAGAACTGAGATTAAAGTTTATAAGTTTGTTGATATTGTGACACAATTGATTCACCCCCCCCCCCCAAGTTGTGTGTGCTCCTTNTTGTGACACAATTGATTCCCCCCCCCCCCCCAAGTTGTGTGTGCTCCTTAAGGTCTAACACAAAATTAATTAGAAAAGGTTTTCTACTTGACCATAATTCCTTGACAATCAAATTTTGCAAGGCTTTACAAGGATTCCTCTTATGGATGTAGATACTTGTATTCATAACTTATATTCTTGTACCAATATGGCACATTTCATTGTGCACCACACCATCACCATAATTGTCCTATTGCTCCTTTCCACAACCCCATTTTTCTACAGAGTGTATGTTGTTGTAAATTTTTTTTGTATACCTTCTCTTTTTGCAAAATTTGTCTAACTCTTTTGAAACAAAATCGCTTCCATTATCGAATCGAACTATCTTGACCCTTTGACTTATTTGCTTATTTGTTTCTCACCCAAAGCTTTTCATGCTACAAATTAGGAAAAAAAATCCAACTTACCATTCAAAAACTAAACCACATTTTTCTAAAAAAGTCATCTATCAGTATCAAGGAATACTTGGCTCCAAACACTATACGAAATCAAAAACCCCTTTAGCTTGCCATGTCATATCAATACAAACAAATGAAGACTTTGTTTTCCCATCTAACACCTTGTACATTGATTCTAACTTCTAAGTCACTAGTTTTGGAATGGGTTGAAGTATGAGTAAGACAGTTTGATATGCAAGATATCAAAAAAAAAGTCTTGGGTCTAGTATAGTTGGGTATGGTTGCATAACACACGCACATGCACACACGATAAAAAAATTATAAATATATGCAATTGTAAATACGTTTGATATATGATATATTATTATATTTTGAATTTTTATTGGTGTGATACTTCATCATAGATCAATATTATATTTCAATATCATGTGATATATCATATATGTTCAAGGCAATTAAAATGAAAATCATTACAATTACAAAATTTAAAAGAATAAAATCAAAAACTTGTATCTTGGTCGTCAATCTTCACCAAAGACATCTCGATCAAAGTCATTACTCAGTTCATCATCATTTGAACCACAAGCAAATGGAAAGCCACTCCCAGCAAGTACATCATGTGTAAGAGCTTCATAATTATCTACATTGACTCTATCAATCCCTACAAAAGATGCAGCCAAGCTGGTACACTCAGGGATTATATCCTCATTCTTCATTGTTCCTTCCTTGTAGTCAACTTTCTTATATGATAGGAAACACAAATTGGAATAGACATAGACTAAGTTTTCTACATTTTTTTGTGGCAAACCAATTATGCTTCACTAAGTGGATAAAGAAGTATGTACTCCAATTTGTTCAGTCAAATAAGCACTTGAAACCTATTCAAATTAATGAGAAAGTCAATACAAATTAAAAACAAAAAATGTTAAAGAATGCTAAGTACTAAAGTCTACAAATGCTAATAAATAAAAAATGTTCACTTGTGTTAGACCCTTGATTGCAAAAGGCTGAAGGATCAAATAATACTGCCCATGGGGATACCACCGTGTACAAGCATCTTCCTTGTATTGGTCTTGAAGAGCACAAATATTATGATCTCATCTTGAACGAACTTGCCAAACTCTTTCCTAACATTATCCACCACTTTTGGATCTAAGAAGATTCTTCTAAATGCCAAGTTGTATACATTTGAACCTTCACTATCTCTATATGATGTAGTTCCCCCCAGCAAAGAAAGTATCTTTGTGATATAATATTTGGAAGATAGTGTATATACAAGGAGATGCAATGGTGTGTTCATCTTATTCTAGCAATGATGAAAGATTTTTTCCACACCTCGAAAAAATGTTTCTTTAGGGTCATTCTCTTTCTATGCTCCTATGACCTTTATTTTTCCTATCATGGAGTCAATGCAATCATTAATTGCCCCCAAGCATGGTCAATCTGTATCAAAAAATCTAATCATACTCGTCATAGACTCAGTGAAACTCAAGATAGTCCACATGAGCCCACCAATCATCATCTAGGACCAATGAATTGACCTTTTCCTACCCTCTCTAAATTAGATTGCTTTGAAATACTCCATTGTTGGCAAATGAACATGGTGTTCAATGCCTCTCAAACCTCCACAAGCCGTCCCAAATCGATCATGTGTGATGCGAACCAAATCAGAAAAATCTATTGTTGTGTAAAAAATAATTTAACACATTAAAATGTAAGTAAATGTGGCATACATTAAATTTAAAAATTAAAATAAATAAAATGTATCTTCAATAATTCCAAATTCAAGAAAGTCTTAAAGATGCTTTATGACATATGATAGTTTGTCACAAACATTTGGAGCTACTCCCCATTAGTGTATATTTCTTTCACCCATGCTATGTATGCCAATTGCTTGCATCACCAAGTTAAGGGAGTCTACAACACATGGTGTCAAAAAATGTGCCTATAGCTTTCCTCAACCAAAGAACCTACTACCCTGCAATTTTTCACATTGTCAATAATGACTTGGACAACATTATCACGACCCACCATCTCTATGGACTCAAATGAGGATTTCAGATATAAATTTTGTTTACTTGACCTGCCTCTCACAATCAACCGCCTTCAAAAACATTGCCCCTTTGGGGGGCATTGCAGTAACTTTTAATAAGGGCAGTTTTTGCAATCTTTCCACCCATCAAAAATAATGGACACTCATGTTTTAATCCAAAAATGCTTGATTTGTTTGTCTCTACAAAAATAAATTATTTTGCCAATAAGGTGGTGCACACCTTTTCATACGCAAGACTTTTCCGACCAGAAGATGTGTTACTAACTTACTAATGGTTGCCACTGTTTTTTGCCAATGTGGTGATGAAGACCATTCATGCAAATGCAACATGCAATGTCTCTTGTTATATTTTGAAACGCCTTGACCAATGGGCCTCTTTTGGGGGGAAGGAGAGGGGTATTCTTCTTGGATAGAAGCATCTCCAAAAAATGGTGTTGGAAGGCTATTATTGACAGAGAATTTGTAGGTGGCTTCAATGTTGTTTTCTAAGTTCTTTGTTGAAGGATGAGATTTTAAATTTTGTTCACTCAAAGCATCATCTTCTTGCTCTCTAATGAATGCCATATTTTTGTTCTTTTGGCAACCCCTTCTTATTTCATCCTTCACATAATCTAATTCTACACCCACTTATAGCACGTAAATGAGTTTTCACTAAGCTATATGAGTTATTAAATTGGACCTCGCACTAATTACATTTCCAAATAAAAACCCCAACTCCTAGATTTTGTTCGAGCATTAACATAATTGCATAGAGGAGATGCATGATCATATTTAAATTGTTTATTCAAGCCAACCAAACTTGAACTAGTAGCCATTCCAAATAGATTACAATTTGTTGTTATAAGAAATTATAAAATTAGGCCCGTTAATAGGCTCCCTGAGGCTAATCCTGCTGCTACCCCTAGAAGTGAGGTGGAATGGGAAAAGCCTGAGGAAGGTTGGGTAAAAATCAATTTCGACGGGGCGTCCCAAGGGAACCTAGGGCCCTCAAGGGCAAGGTGTGTTGCCAGGGATGAGATGGGTAATATTTTGGCAGTAGAAGCTAAAAAACTTGTCGATGGTACAAACAATGAAGCAGAGGCCCAGGCGTCTCTTTTGGCAATGGACTTGGCTACACGACTCAATGTGAATCAACTACACCTGGAGGGAGATTCGCAAGTGCTTGTGAATGTTGTAATCAATGGTAAATCCCAAGCCTGGAAGCTCAACAAAATCATATCCATAATACGAAGGAAGATGTTTTTTCAAAATTTTAAAGTCACACACATATTCAGAGAAGGGAATTTGTTGTCCGATGCACTCTCAAAATTAGTGGTATTTAAGTCCAACTAGACTCGGATGATGACTAAGGTGCCACGCAAGAAGAGAAGGCATGCATACGCGTATGCATGCATCGACGATACTGAAGGCGTAATTGACAAGGGCAGGAATGTCTTGTCAGTGTTGAAGCTAGCAACGGATGGAACCTATGAGTCGGGTGCATTTATGAAGGGAATGAAAGAGGCGATTGTTTTTTAATATAAGGGTTACTCGGGGACGCGTCCCCAGCCTAAATCCCCAAGTTTTCGGAACAGGGACGTCCTCGGGACTTGGGGACGGCTATCCAAAAATTTGGGGACAGGAAAAAGTCCCGGGGACAGCTGGGGATGTCGTAGCCGTCCCCCGCGCGTCCCGGGGATGGCCGTCTGTCCCCAACCAAAAAGGCACAAAAAAAATAAACTCAAAAAAGCACAAACGGCTTCCATAGGTGGGGTCATTTTGTGGGCCCCACTGCCATACTTGCCCTAAAATGTCAAAATCGTGGCTTTATATGGGCACATAAGCATTTTTTTCTATTTCATTGTGTTTTGGCAACAATCTGATTTTTTGGTTTTATAGCAGCAAATGAGGTTTGCATAGGAGGTTTTCTTCATTGATTGTGCAAGGGTTTCAACTTTTTACATTGTACAACAAGTGTGAGTTTATGCTTCTATTTTTCATTTTTTTTTACCAATATGAAAGCTTGAAAGTCTGATTTTTTTTTTTTCATTGTCTCAGTTCATTGCATTCTTAAATCTCAAAACTAAGCACAATGAGCAGCAGCGGGGATAGTAGTAGTGATGAACACATTTGGGGGATGATACTTTTAGTGTTGAAGCTAATAGTGAACAATAAACTAATAAATTTAAATGCCCTTCAACAATCATGAGCAAACATGCAAAGGGATAGTAGTAGTGATGAAGTGCATTTGGGGGATGATACTTTTAGTGTTGAAGCTAGTAGTGAACAACAAACTGATAAATTTAAATGCCCTTCAACAATCATGAGCAAACATGCAAAGGGCCCCTTCAACAAAAAAAAACCTCTTCTCCAATTTGTCACAGTTAGGGCTGAAAAGAAAAAGAATGCAGGAGGGACTAGGGTATGGGATTGCCATATTTGTGAAGATGATTTTAGGGGCAGCTATACAAGGGTAAAGTCACACTTTTTAGGTATTGCATGCCATGGAGTTATAGCTTGTCCTAATTTGACCGATCAAGAAAAATAGAATGTCAAAGATTGCACTTAGAGGCTGAAATGGGGGCACAAGGTATGACAATTACATCACCTTGATCTACTGCAACTACACACTCACAGTCATCTAGGCCTATGACATCCGCCATAGGTACTACTAGCAGCCCTATTGAGACAAGAGGGAAGAGGAAGATTAATAGTGGTCAGAAGGGATCAGTGGAAAGTATGTTTGATGCACAGGCAAAGGAAAACACAGAGTCATCCGTTGGTAGATTCTTTTTTGCTAATGGTATCCCATTTCATGTGGCCCGTTCCATTTTTTTTTAAACAAATGGTCAAAGATATAACAACTATGGGTCCCTCATTCACACCCCCAGGTGATCATAAGCTACTAACCACCATCCTAGATAAAGAGTATTTCAAGGTTAATGTGTTGTTTGAGGATATGAAACGTACTTGGGTGAGGACGGGCTGCTCTATTGTGATGGATGGGTGGACAGATGTTAGACATCGGTCACTCATCAATATCATTATCACATCCCCTGTTGGCTCTTATTTTCTAAAAGTCATAGATTGGTCAGGGAAGCATAAGGATGCAGAGTTCCAGTTCACCATTTGGAGGGATGCCATAGAGGAGGTTGGGTCGGCAAATGTAGTACAAGTGATCACAGATTTGGCATGTGTGTGCAAATCAACCGGTATGATGGTAGAGGGTGCTTATAGGCACATCTTTTGGACCCCTTTTTGTGTTCATGCATTGAACAATGCATTAAAAGACATAGGGAAGATTGATTGGGTGAAACAGGTAGTGTTAGAAGCTAGAGAGATACAAATGTTCATATGCAACCACCACACTTCACTCGCTCTATTTAGGTCCTTCTCAAAGAAGGAGTTCCTCAAACCAGCTGAGACAAGGTATGCCAATTTTAATTACAATTTAATTTTAAACTTCACTTCATTTATTAGATTATTTTAATTATTGTTGCATGTGTTTTACTTTTAAAGTTTTAACTTTTAAGTTTTAATTATAGGTATGCCACTTACTTCAACTTGATGGAGAGGATGCTTGAAGTGCATGAGGCTCTCCAATTGATGGTGGTGAATCCAGAGTGGACCCGATGGTCCAATTCTGGATCCTCTGAAGGAAAATCAATGAAGCAAAAGATCCTTGATGACAATTGGTGGTCCACAACAAAGTAAGTTGCTGATTTTATTTAAAAATTAAAATTAAATGTTAGTCTTTTGCTTGCTGATTTTCATATTAAATTAAAATTTCTGATTTTTAATTTTTTTTTGCATCTTGTAGATATCTTTGCTTTGTCATCTCACCCATCGTAGAGGTCATTAGATATGTTGATACTGACTCTCCTAGTCTTGGAGAGATATATATGAGACCTTTGACAGTATGTTGGGGAGGATAAAGAAAACAATTGCAGCGAAGGATCCTACTTTGGGATTTTATGAGCAGCAAATTAGGCCTATAGTGACGCGGAGGTGGAACATAATGAATACCCCACTTCATATTGCAGCCTACGCTCTAAATCCGAAATGGTATGCAGAATTGGATGGAAGGGCCCCCACATGTGATGATCCTGAGTTATTAGATGGTTTCACACAAGCCATTGATAAGATGTATCCACCCCAGGGCGAGATTCCTCCATTCTTTGCACACAGTTCCTTGACTTCACACTACTTCGTGGCCCAAACTTGAGTAAACCACAGGCGAGGTTGGATAGAGTCATTTTGGCACAGAGGGATCCTATTGGATGGTGGACGTGGCATGGGAGGGATAC
>MU216696.1:444449-517353 GCA_018584345.1 Thuja plicata | reverse complement strand
ATTGGTCTACATATGGCTTTATCCACTCCCTCAAGAGGAATAGACTTACCTCTAGATGAGCGGAGAAGCTAGTGGCTGTGCATAGTGCTCTTCGACTTGAGGATCGTCAGACTCCAGAGTATAGGCAAACTCTAGCTTTACAGGGGGGTATTGATCCTGAAGATGCGGCCCAGATTGACGAGGAGGATACAACACCGGGATTGGTTGGGGTTCCATTGGATGAGAGCTCATTTCTAGTGCAGCATGATAGTGGTAGTGACTCAGAGGACTCTGATATTGATGCCATGTTGGCAGCAGAAGAATAGGAGCAGCAGTGTGCTTTATTTTTATTTTCTATATTCTGATTTTTATGTTGATCTATGAACATGATGATGAAACTTTATGGCAGCACTTAAGCCTTTGGGCATTTATAGTTTTACTTTTCTTAGTTTCTATGTTAAACTTATATTTTTGTTAGCATATGCATATTGACAATCTGATAATGAATTGAAATGGCATTGAAATGTTACTATTTACTTTGAGTATTTACTAAATGGCATTGAAATGTTGTATGTTAAGGTTATATGATGTTTAAATGGCATGCATTGTCCATATTTTCATATGAACGTAATGTACACTCGCAAATTTCCTTATATATTTGAAAATTTTCCTATATTTACATAGCCGTCCCCTGCTGTCCCGGAAACCCGTCCTGTCGTTCCCTGCCCTCCCCGTCCCAGAAACTCAGGGTAACCTTGTTTTTTATACGAAGGACGCGCATCCAATGCTCACTCTGCCCAGGATGGGTATACAAACCGAGGCAACATGTATGGCAAAACCACATTTGCAGGGGTGGCGGTGAGAGGGACATGAGAAGACAGAGAAGTGATGGAGGCAAATTTCTGCTTGAAAGCCTCAAAACAGTAGATGGCTTTTGGAGGAAGGGTCTCAAATGAGAGAATGAAGATCGTCTTCACCATGGATGATGTGTTCTTTGTCGTAAAGGTAAGAGGACTTTTGGGTATTGAGTATCTCATCTCAGAGTTTCGATATCGCACGAACGCAGACATAGCATCCATATTTTGTGCATGGGGGTTGGAAGAGGAGTGGTTCGAGTGGTTCGCAAATGTGTGAGACCAGAGTGGGGGAGAGGCTTGGAGGCTTTTTTGCAAGTTGCAAAGCTGGGTAGAGGTTTCATCTCTGAGGTGGGTGACTGGGTACATGTCCCGGGCAATCCTGTACATTTACACCCTTTCATATTGTGGAGAGAAGGTAAAAAATAAGAGGAGAGGAAGGCTGAAGGACGCAGAATGTGGAAAATCATATGGGATTACATTGTCGACTAGGAGAAAGTGTTACATTCTGGCCTGAGGAAGAATGAATTTGACAAGTCTCTCCTCACGTTTCAATTGGCAGATTATTGAAGGGTAGATGTGGAGGCCCTAGCAAAGAACCAGGTGAATGGTGGGAAAGGTGATGGTGCTTATGCTGGAGTGAGGCATGGTTATGGTTATGGTTGTGGACGTGGACGAGGAAGAGGGGGTGGGGAAGGCAATGTCGTGGGGCAAGGACGTGGACGCGAAAGAGGATGTGGGAGAAAAGGCACCAAGAAGGGGCGAGGTGGAGTTGAAGGCAAGCCACAAGAATGATCACAAAGTGTAGCGGCCACTAGGATGATTTAGGTGCATTCTGCGCCATTTTTTTGCAGAAATTTTGAATTTTGTCTTTTGAAATAGGGGCATACTGTGTATATTTGTAATTTTTTTTGTGTATGACTTGGGAGTTTTTTGTCAACAATCGATGTGTATGTGCACGCTCTATAAATTCTGAGTAAGGGTATCCTGTTTTTTTATGTATGGATGAAGAGGCTATTCATAGCCTGTTTAGGGGGTGGTGTAGTTGCAAGTGATCTTTTTGGTGTCTTGGTCTGTGATTCCCTAGATGATCATATTGTTGAAGATTATAGCTACAATAGAGATCTTTATCTTTGATATTGGGACAATACCTCTGTATTGCGTCAATAGCTAGAGAAGATATTCATGATAATATTTTTGTCATTTTAAGTGAGCATAATGTGGCATTCAATGTGTGCTAGGTGTCACACTCTAAATATTTGACATTTTATTATATGAAGAGACATGGGACATGCGAAGAGTCATGCGTTTGGAAATATGAAGAGACTTGTTTTGGAAATTGAAGAGACCTTCGGTTGTGATATGAAGAGTCTCTCAATTCTATATGTGTATGTGTATATATATATGTGTGTGTGTGTGTGTGTGTGTGTGATTGCTTTGTGTGTGCAGGAATTGCATCAAGTTGAAAGCATTGTACTTGAACTTCTATTATTAATAAAAGAGATATTATTCTGGTGTGGTTGGGTTTTTCTCTCTAGTTGGAGGGTTTTCCCAGGATAAAGTTGATGTGTATTTGTACCTATTTTGTTCTACTTTTGTTTATTGTTGTTTATCATTATTTGAAATTTCTAGGCTAAACATTAACATGGTATCAGAGCGGGTTGGATAACAGCAAATAAGGGTATTCAAATTTAGGCTTTTTTCTAGATTGCTTGGGGGCATATTGAATGTTTTGCACCATTGGGTATGGGGAGATCTACCTTCAATCAATCTGAAGTCTTTTGGAAGGAACTTTGCTTGGAACGGATTTTGGGCATAATGTTTCTCTTGCTCCAACGTGAATAAATATACCTAAAGTGGGAACGATTCTTTGAAGGTTGGTTGTTTATTAATGTCGTGTTTCTCACTGAGTGCCAAGAAGGCTATCTGCATCTTCCGTAAATTATTTGGAGCTTGTCGGGATTAAAGATTGCATGGGTCTTTCTGCCATGGGGTTAACGGAAAAGAGGAAGCAGTTGTGTAAGCTTCTGTCATGCGTGACCTTCCATAGATGATTCTGCGGCTTCTTTCCAATTGGTAAGATTTTCTACATCAATAAGTTCTGAGATTAATTCATATATTTGGGGACGACTGTCAAATGTTTGGGAATTGTATTTACATTGTCAAAATAAATTTTAACATGTTATCAGCTTTCATAAAGTTTGCAATCGAAATATTATTTTTTTATTTGTGAAGAGATATTAATCGAATAACTTGGAGAGATTATATCATTAGCTAGTGGAATAAATCAGAAAGGGAGTTGAAGGTTTAAAGGTTGAAACTACCATTTGGCAAATGATACTAAGAGTTTTTTTTAATGTTTTAAATGTCGGTGATATATTTTGGAGGAGAAATATTAGAATATTGCAGAAGATTAAAGAAACAACAATACTTGTAGAGAAAATATTTGTAGAGGAAATATTCCTATTGGCTAGCAAAGACATTAATATTCCCATGAAGAAATATGTCTGGCTCCATTAAAGAAACAACAATATTTGCAAAGTTCTAATGCTTTGATATAGTTCTGGCGAAATTTTTTTTTTTGAAAGCAACGTCTTCATTTGTCGTGAAGTCTGGAGTTTGCGGGAAGTGGTGATATTGGCACAAAGAATCTTAATGTATTTCTTTGCAAATCGAATGGGTTTCTTGTATGTCGTGATTCTTCTAAGTTCGGCATAGGCAAACCAAAGGTTACTGAAACCGTTCAACTTCAAGAATATGGTTGCATAAATTATTGAACAAAGGAATTACACAGACGTAGGGCAGGAATTTTGTGGTGGTTATTATCTTTGGCGTAATTCATATATAACTTGGCAACCATCAGTAGCTATTTCTGGGCGGAAGTTGAGCATTTCAATCATGTGTTGTTTTCTTGAGGTTCAAGAACAATCAAACATGTCTTATCAAACCTTGCTGGGCATCATATATAGTATTAAATTCACAAAAACTGAGAATAATGGAACGGAAATGGAGATAGTCGTATAAGTCTTATATTTCAGTAGTACCGCAAATTGGTGAAGTGTCGTGAATCTTCAGCCATTTGGGAATACTCTGCCATAAATATAGAAAAGGAGGAGAATATGCTAGTGCGGCAAAGTCCTATGGAAATGGTTATCTAACTGCTGTATATTGTTGGTGGATCTCCTTCTGTCAAAACTTCAATCTGGGAAAGGACTAACATTGACATTTCTCGGCAAAGTGGCTCATGATGTTGTAAAAAGATTGTTGAAGACAATCTTAAGGAGAATACATAGATGTTGGAAAGTCAGGTTGTTTATAAAGCTGCAATATTAAACTCTGAGCTATCATCAAGAGGGTTGGAGATGGGAGCCAGTAGCACAGATTGGAGCCATCTCTGTAACAGAATCAAGCACATATGGAGTTTGAACATTGTCGGGTACCAGTTATAGCAAGACAGAGCTGACGTTGGTGGAAAGATTAGGCGTCTTTGTAGATCTAAAGACCGCGTACAAGGGTGTCTTTAGTTGTGCAGGGGATGTATAATCTTTTGGTTTTCTCATGCTGGAAAGTGTAATTGGGAGATTGCCTGATAGTGAGGAAACTGGATTGCTAGTTGAATGGAAGAATCAAAAGAAATCTTGTCTCAATTTCAGCATTGGAGGATTCTAAAATTTCAGTATTGAGGCAGGGATCAAGAGGGAGTTCCATGAAGAAGTGAAGGTGTCAGCTAAGTGGATTGCAGTGTTGCAAGGCTAGGTGCTAAAGCCCTTGGAAATCCTCTTCAGTTGCAAAGAACAGAATTGCATAGTCAATCTGGATTTGACATTGGTAGCTCTGCAAACTTATTTAGAATAGGGTAATCTGGGATAAGGTCAAGGAGGACAGTCCTGGACTCTAGCATGGTAGAAGTTTCAGAGGTGTATATTGAAAACCGTTCCTCTAAGGCAAGCATTACAGGCAATCTTGAACGAGGAGATTAGAAGGTTTATGCAAGTGCTTGAAGATTCAGAGGGAGCTTGAGCAGCAGATGGAGATTGCCAAGTCTTTTGCAAAGGATCAACAAGCTCGAGAAGCAGTGTTGTTTCGAAAGCTCCTTGTTTGGTCAAATTGGAATCAGCTATCTTATTGTGGTGATCAAAGTTGTCCCTGCTGAGAGGGAGTCTCTGTTGAGAGAGAATCTTAGTCATTCTTATACATTCTATTAATGAGTTCTTCTCTGTGAAGAAGAAGTTTGAGGTGAAATCTTTTGCTAATGAGTTCTTCTCTGTGAGAGAAGTTCGAGGTGAAAGCCCTTGTTCCACCCTCTGTGAGTAGGTGTGGTGGACCACCCTCTGCGAGTAGGCATGGTGAAAATGCATTCTTCTCTGGGAGAAGTCTTAGGTGAAAGCCCTTGTTCCACCCTTTTCGAGTAGGTATGGTGGACCACCCTCTGCGAGTAGGCATGGTGGAAATGCATTCTTCTCTGGTAAAAGTCTGAGGTAAAAGCCCTCGTTCCACCCTCTACGATTACGTATGGTGGACCACCCTCAGTGAGTGGGCATGGTGAAAGTCATGTGTGTGACTCCATGACTTTAATTTTATGCACTTATGAAGTAACAATGATGAATAATGTTATGCTGAGATAACAATGTGATGAGAATTATTATTGACATCTTTGGTTGCAGCTATGTGTGCCTGTCATACTAAAGATCTCTCTCTTGCTAAGAGGGAGTGTTGAAGATTGTAGCTACGATAGAGATCTTTATCTCTGATATTGGGACAATACCTCTGTATTGCGTCAATAGCTACAGAAGATATTTATGATGATATTTCCGTCATTTTAAGTGAGCACAATGTGGCATTCAATGTGTGCTAGGTGTCACACTCTAAATATTTGGCATTTTATTATATGAAGAGACATGGGACATGCGAAGAGTCATGCGTTTGGAAATATGAAGAGACTTCTTTTTGGAAATTGAAGAGACCTTCGGTTGTGATATGAAGAGTCTCTCAATTCTATATATGTGTATATATATATGTGTGTGTGTGTGTGTGTGATTGCTTTGTGTGTGCAGGAATTGCATCAAGTTGAAAGCATTGTACTTGAACTTTTATTATTAATAAAAGGGATATTTTTCTGGTGTGGCTGGGTTTTTCCCTCTAGTTGGAGGGTTTTCCCAGGATAAAGTCGTTGTGTATTTTGTACCTATTTTGTTCTACTTTTGTTTATTGCTGTTTATCATTATTTGAAATTTCTGGGCTAAACATTAACACATACAAGTATTTCCTCCACTGCCTGAATGTTGTAAAATATCAAACGTTTCCTCAAGTACCTCATAGTGAATGCTGCAGCTACTGATGCTGCACTACCTGCCCTTTGCCACTTTTCTCAGATGTCCAAAAAGCTTCACATCTCCCATTTCTGTCAAAAGTTTTGGATTTGCAGAGACATCTGGCATAGGTTTTTTTAATTGCCAACATCTCTGCGATGTTGAGATCTGACAAGGGAGCATCAGCAAAGATCTATAAAGGCTGTGAAGGCTCTTGAGTTGGCTACGCAAATATGATCCCCTACTCTGCACCTTGGTTCAGCTGAAAAATGCTGAAAAAGTTTACAGGATGAAAACCTGGAGCAAGCACAGAGCAATAACTTGTGCTTTCAAAATAGCAAATGTTCTTTATACTGCAGATGATTGGCTTAGTTTGGATACCATGAAAGCTTATTAACACAAGCCATAGCAATTAAATTGTAAAGTGACTTATTATATAAGCTAGAAAGTTCAACAATACTTCCTACAATCTAGGAAGAACTCTACAACCACCATCAACCTACTTACAACCATGTGCTATCTTTAGCACAAGAAAAACTACACCTCTACAATGTTAATAATATCAAACCATTGCATGACTTGTTGCAAACAAAACTGAATTTATCTAACAGTGAAAAGATATGCCAATGCAAATTATATTAAGTTATATTCTCTAACAATTCATCCAAAAAGATTCCAGATAATGTGTTTGATAGATGTATTAGTAACAAATAAAAATTACCTGAGTCCGGTTATCAGCATTGGAAAGAGCTTCACCCATTTTGGGTGCAATTTTGCGAATACGAGTCGATGCGCGACGTGCAATACTACTTCCTCCTTCGTCCTCCATTGCTTCTGCAATGTCCATATCCATCATTGAATACATACTGAAATACTAATAATAATAAATAGGAAATATAGTGTTATCATGGGAATTCCAAAAACTCAAAAGAAAAGAAAAAAGCGTCAAGAAACTGCACAAAGACATTAGCATCCTCCCATCCTGAAAGGTAATGAAAGTCATATGCATCATAAAGACATCAAATTGTGGGATCTACAATTTCATAGGTGGAATGCACTCGAGAAGATGTGAATTTTCTATTCTATAACTAGAACACGATTAAAACCGCATGGCTGTCATGGCATCCAAATCTCATAGACTGAATGCACTAAAGCCAACATGACATTTTCTTATCTAGACTTGTATGCCATTGAAATCTCATAGCTGTCATGAAAATTAATTAGGCTTGTCTGTTATAACATTTGAAAATGTACAGAGTTAAGAATCTAAAACACCAAACAGAAAACTTTACCCAGTTTTTTACTGATACCACCACAAGGTTGGGAAAAACAAGGCTAAAACTAATATGCCTCACAATGTTCATTCCTAGAAGTAGGGCAATATGCATTTGGGGAATGCCAAAATATATGGCATATAATCAATTTATAATTTATTCTTGCATCCCATAAACAAAGAAGATTAAAATGAAATATCAGTGGCATTCAGTAAGAAAAAAAGAAACGCATATTTTGTAAAATCATTTCAATATCCATTATTTCATGAGCATCCAAGTAAATCTCATGGGCAGAAGGGATAACTTGAAACAAACAAAACTGTCATAGAACATAGTTTCAAACAATTTGCTGAATTTCTGAGAATGTCATATTATTACCATAAACTGCTTGCTTCTTGACATTTGTTTAATTGCCATCTTTGATAGTCTTCGACGGAAAGACTATTGTTGGTACAAGATAGAAACTTCAAATTGATAAGTTTTTTATGAAATTCAACCATGTGACAAAAGCTCAAAAGTATTGACAATAATCACAAAGTGACCACCTAATTGGCCTATGCTTAGGCAATTTGTAGTAAGAAAATATATCCCAATTCATTTTGCATAATATATATTATGTAATGTGAAGAGATCCACCAGTGACGATCTCATGGATAAAACACACTTAAGCAGATGTAAACTTTCTGATTTTAGATTTCAATATCCCATTGAAATCTCATGGTTATTGTAAGATTGGTTGCATTCAGAGAAAATAAATTAGGTTTGTCTGTTACATGTTCACAACATTTGGCTCTATACATAATTAAGAATCTAATGCACCAAACAGTACAATAGGCCTAGTTTTGGACTCTAGCACCATAAACTTGATACTTGCAAGACTAGAACTAGTAACATGTAACAATATTTCTCCTGACTTGATGTATAGAGTGCAATTTGAGCAATGCCAAAAGATATGTCATGCAATCAATTTATTTGTGCATTCTGTAGGCATAGAAGAATTACAATCAAATTTAAGATGGTGTAAGGTAAGCAAAGAAGAAAACCCATGTTTTGAAACCACTTCAATGCCTAGTTTTCATGAATATCCAAGTCCATTGCATAGGTTGATCCGATTTAGGGATTCGGATTACAATACCCAGCGTACAACCTGCAGTATTGTAGACCTTACACAATAAAATTGAGAACAGCAAACTCGAAAAAGAGATGTATGCAGCTCAAAAAGGTAGTTTATTGGCTTTCAAAACTCAGTTTATACAATTTGCACAGAATTCAAAATGACCAGTCTGGACATGGATGATAACAAAAAACCCAAAATTAAAATAAAATACTACATATTTTATTAGTCTGACTTTGCAGGATCATAACTTTCCACCAGGTGCTCGAAATCTGAAACAGCATACTCCTTTGGAAAGATCTCCAAGAGCTCTAGCTTCAGTCCCTTAAAACAAATGCCTTTAGCTATTCAATTTAACATACAGATGACAATTTCAACCCCAAATTCCACTCCGAAGGCCTCTGAAAATGCAAAATACTAAAACCTAGAAAATACCAAAAAATTTGATTTCGGTATTTTCCATTACCACTTGTGCCAACGCCATCTGAGTGATCCTGGATTGCTATCTGATCATGGGTGGAGTGCATAACTAGGAACACAAGAATTTCCCATTGCATTCAACTTCAATTACATTGCTGATTACTGATAAATCCAAACTATCATCAGCTAATGCTTCTGGACATTGTTGGATTGCCATATTTGATTGTATTCTACACAAAGACTATTACTGATCGAAGGCAGCAACGTGAAACTAATTATTATTTTTTTGTGAAATTTGGCCATAAAATGAAAGCTGCGGAAAATGGAGAATACTGTCTGTGTGGCCAGATAGTTGTCATATACTTGGGACTCTTCGAAGTAAAAGATCTGTCGCTTTGCGTTGTGACTGTGACAAATCCAGCATTAATATGTCAGCTTTAAGCAGTCTGAATTTTACATGAAGTAAGATCCCATATAGCATGACATGGAACAAAAAGCAAGAAATCTGTCACTGCTTTTCGTTACAAACCACTGATTCTTTTATGTATTACAATGGGCCTATTAGTTTATTCTAGGAAATTTAACCAAAGGACCAAAACTTATCATATGGCCTCATTTTACGAATACATTTAACATAACTTAACATTTTTTCTTGTTATTGTTCACACAGACTGACAAAAAGAAACTATGAAACAAATTGCAACTCAAGCATATTAAATATATACATCAGTAACGTGAACAACAATGAGAGAGGAAATCTTCTATCGAAGTGTCCTCAAAAAAGAGTAACAAATCTAAAGAAATTTCCTGTATTATAATGTAATTTGCAACAAGATAAAGCTATCTGCCAACATCAACACTAAAATCAACTGATGATATTTTTAAGGCATCTTGCAAGCCTCTGCTCAGGCAATTATAAACCACTGCCATTTGGTGCTTTCTGGGAGCTAATTGATTATTAATAGGCAACTTTGTTTTCTCTACTGTAGGCATCTGGCAATAACTATATTGTGGTCCCTGTGATGTATTTGACATGATGAACTCAGCCCTAGAGCTATTCCTCCCATTAAGCCTGGTCATTTATGCTAAATTCTCCATTGACATTGCTTACTGATAAGCTTGACAATCCCATAGTTTGGTTCTTAGTGTTGATTTTCAGTTCAACGGTTATGGGGACTTAAATAACCACTTTGGGTATTACAATCTTTCTTAACCAAATTTTCATCCAACATTAGATGGCCTTACTAAACAACAAAATAATCTACTCAAGAAAATATGTAAATCAATCCTCAGTATACAAACTATAACCGTTTACTCCCCTTCATATGTTTTTCCTGTAACTATTTTTCTGAAGCATCAACTTAGATTTCTTTATTTCTTTGAGTCCAGTCTCCAGTTAATATTCAGTCACCCCTCTACAGAAATTTCTTGCCACATGGCACCTTGCAGACTGCGCACATACTTAGTAGAATCAACTTGCACCCACATTGCTTAAAATACACTCTATTGACACTCATAAAATCTTCCAGTCTAAATGGCACGAGTTCAACATGAATAAAAATCTTCATTACACAGAATTACAGCATTCCATCCTCAGGGACTTTGCGGCAGTTTTGGCCTAAATTTTAAGCGCAAATCAGTTGGAAACTGGAAATTTGGGCAGACAGTCACAAACTATAAAGGATTAGATTAAATATATACTGTAACGATTAGCATTCTCTCCTTTACTATAAAATCTAATTCCAAAATGCGTAAAAAATTATCTCGTGGCCAGGATCGACGAGTTAATTTTAACAACTGGCTCTTGTTCAAATGAATTGTCTGAATGGGAATCCAAGCTCTAAAACAGAAATTGGTGCAAGTGTTAACCCTGTTAAAAACCCCAGTGCAGAATACTATCATTGAAAACAAGTAACAAAATTATTGCCTAAACAATGGTGAGATTGAATGCCCGAGCAAGAAGAAAACGAAAATACATATGCTTCCGTTGACACTTGTTTCTCTGGAACTCCACAACAAATGAAGACATCAACAATATTAGAATATGAAACATACCTTGTATTGTCCTCGACAGAATCTAGTGATGAGAGTCAAGTTTGGTTAGTATTGTGTATTTGTAATGCCTAGATCGTGAGCATCGTAAACAGCTTGTTTGTGCAGACAAAGTAAACTAGCACTTGGAGGTGCAATGGTTGGCGCTCATTAAAAAAATACTATATGGAAGGTAAGAGAATACAATTCAAATTTGTACCAGGAAGAGCGGAACAAATTAAGGTCAAATTTCGACAAAATTAATTCATTTATCAAAATATATGGAAATATGTAAAAAAATTAATTAAAATAAATATTATACAAATCTTACCATTACAAATATATTAATGATATATTTTTTTATTTTTGAGATTGTCATTTTTTAATTTTTCTTTGACTTGCACCTATTCATATTTCTAACTCTTTAATCAATAATTAAAATTTAAAACAAGGTTGTTGTGCATGATGTTGTCGCCTAGGGTTCTTGTAGTTGGTGTGCATAGACAAAGCCCTCTACTGGTTTTCTTTAATGGAGTTGCCCTGGTTTTGTGCCACTGCATGGAAACCATGATTAGATAAGGAGGGAGGGTGTTGTTTGGAATGATGAAGAATATAGGAGGGAGGACGTCTTTAACGGTGAACAATGCAACTCTCCTGGTCGAAACAATGCTTCAAAAAACATAGTTTCCTTCCATCCTTCTCCTTCTAAGTCATTTGTTGTTTGGTGCAAGGATGTCCGCACACACACATGATAGGATACTCATGGTTTTGGGCGCTTTGAAGGTTCTTCCAATGGCAAAGGTAATCTCAGCAATGCTAAGTTCTACAAGTTCCCTATCCCGTGTGGAGATGGAAAGAATTTTTAGGAAAAGGTGGGAATTTTTGGTTGGGCCAACATAGAGAGGATGGATTGAGGGTTCACAACAGAGAGGAAATGGGTAGAAAATGCATTGTGTCATTAGAGGCAAGCCAATAGTTTGCTTAGACGAGGACATTAGAAAAGAAGTCGCAAAAAATGAAACCTTTTTTTTTTTTGAGATGGACTTGATTGGGAGACTAGGACTTCTGGCCAAGCCTTGGTGAACTGCACAAATGGATAGTAGAGTTTTGGAGGCCCATCTTGGAGGGGAATGTTCAAATCTGTCTTGGGGCTAGAGGATTTTTTGTGGTTGTTTTCGACAGTGAGCAAGACGAAAAGAAATCCTTGTGTGAGTACCAGTAGAGATAGGAGGACAAGTACATGTTGTTGAAACCTTGGTACCTAGCTTTCAACCTTGCCAACAAATCTTTTGACAAAATTCCACTTTGGGTAAGACTTCCTAACCTACTGCTACAGTACTAGTTTGAATCTTGTTTTGAGGTTGTTAAGGATACTCTGGGTAAAATTTTGGGGGTGTACAAGGGTACTCTAGCCTTCATACTACCTCTGCTCATATTTTGGTTGAGATGGACATGAAGAGGGCTCCTCTAGTGGATTTATGCTTGAAATCTGCAAATGGTGTTTGGTTGCAACCTTGTCGATTATGAAGAAATCCCTTTCACATCTAAGCATTGTTTTTAGATAGGACATGTGGCTGCAAACTATGTTAAAAGGAAAAATCAGAACCAAGCAACTTTGGAAAGAGGCAAATCGTCAACTCTATTTGGTGGAAAAAGCATATATTAAAACACCATGGACCATTAAGGAAGAGAGAGTTGTTGATCAATAATAGGGCAAGGATCCAAATGTCACAAACACCTTGAATAGGGCTAAGGCCAAGAAGTTAAATAGTGTTAATGTTGTTTGTTGTTTAGAGGAGAAGTAAGAGGTCGACCAAGTGTGTTTGTAGAGTCCAAAAAAAGGGGTGAGATCCATTTCAGATTTTGTGGCATTAGGAGGAACAATAACACCTGAAAAGAGATTTTGGTGATGTTGGTTGTAGCCTTGGTGGTGCAAAAAAGGATCTAGGTAGTTATTTGTGTAGCTCAGTTGAGAAGGCTTAATCCTTCCTTGATGATTCAATGATGTGGTATAAGGAGGCTGCAAAGATGGAGGATGGTTGGTAAGTTGTGAAGGGGAAGAAGGATAAGAAGGCAAAGTAGGAAGGAATCTTTAATATGATCCTCCATTCACATGCTAAAGGAGGAGCAAACACAAATAGTTAATAGTTTGACCTATTAATAGATCCTAGCATCGGATTGTATTGTTCATATAGGGAGGTGGCCCCCTATTTGTAGTCACTCCTACCTAGTTTAGCCCATGCTCAAAATCCCGATATTAATAAAATGGGTGCAGACCCCTTAGTCTACCTTTACCGAAATAAAAGAAATTAAAAACTAAAATTCTCTGAAAATCTATTGTTACCATTTTTATCTATTTAGTCTTAAAATGGTCTATGTCTAATTATATCCATGTTGTATCATTTCATTATATGGCCATTGAGTATGAGATAAAGTTCTTGAGTTTATTTTAAGTTCATTCTATCCAAATTTCCCTAGAAGCTTATGACCATTCTTTGGAGGGAAAAGTTGTTTTAGATGAATGACAGGTTTCCATTGACCATTTCAATGGTTTTTGTCTTCGAGTTCACATGAATGTAATAAGGCAATTGTTGTTGTTGTTGTTGTTTTTTGAGAAAAATTTTGAGTGGGAAAAGAAGTCTTCTCATTTTGAAACCTTTTTCGGTTTTTCCCTATCCACATAGTGTGAGTAAGAGATGGTTTGTTGAAGGAGTTCATACATTCACAACATGAAAGTAGGAGAGATTAACGTCATTGCAACCCATGTGTTTGTTGTAGAAATTTTCAATGGGCACATGACAACGATTTTACAAAGAGAGTGGCATGGAACGAATCAAGAAGAAGAGTAGGGCCCGTTTGGGTGCTGAAATACCAAATGTTGGATACGGTCAACTCTGGAAGATGCTACAATTCTGGAAGATACATATCCTAGAAATGATTTCTGGAATATGGGTTGGACCCGTTTGGTTCACCCGGAAGATGACTGAGAAGATGCATAAATAATTTTAATTGTTTATTTCTTTTTTTTTTAATACGGTCTATATGTGTGTATATATACACACATGTGTGTATATATACAAACATGTATGTATATAAACACATGTGTATATATACATGTATGTATATATACACTCATGTGTATATACACACACATACACACATGTGTGTCTACACACATGTGTGTCTACACACATATATACACATTTGTATATATATATTTACACATATACACACATATGTATGTATATATACATACACATGTGCATATATATACACACATGTGTATATATATATGTGTGTGTGTGTATTTATATATACACATGTATATATAGACACATGTATGTATATACATATTCACACATGTGTATATATACACATGTATATGTGTATATATATATTTACACATATACATGTGTATATACATATGCATATTTACACATGCATATTTACACATATATGTGTATATATACACATGTATATGTGTATATACATATGAATATTTACACATATATATGTGTATATATACACATGTATATGTGTATATACATATGAATATTTACACATATACATGTGTATATATACACATGTGTGTATATGTATATACACACATGTGTGTATATATACATGCATACACACATATGTATATGTACATATGTGTGTATATATACACATACATGTGTATATATATACACACACATATGTGTATATATACAAACATACACACAAATACACACATTTGTGTATATATACACATATACGTACATATACACACATTTGTTTATATATACACATATACACACATACACACATTTACACATCTATCATGTCACAGATCCGACGAGATATTAAATTTGCTTTTGTAAAAATTGGAATTGAAATTCCAATTCCACCTATTTAGGTGGAAGATTGATATGCCCATTTTGGGGCAAAATCAGAATTTCATAATTCCAATTCCATTTTATTCATGGACCCAAACATGAATTCGGCATTATCTGGAATTAGATAATGTCAATTCTAGTCTAATTCCAGCCCCTAAACAGGCTTCGATACATTGCAAAAAAATGTGCAGGATGTAGTGAGGATATTGGAAAATCATTTACCTCCTTTTCATTTTTTTGCTTTTGAGATCAATGTTTGCTTAATTGTGGTTTTTAAGAAGTGACAACCATCATATTGCAATAACCATTTGGGGTTTCATATTTTGTATATGGGTATTTTATGCCACTAAAAATTGTTAAAAGTTAAGTAAACCATCATGATTTCATACCAAACATTTTGTTGAAACTTGGGTGTCAATTTGTTTTCCGAAAACCTTCACGAAGTCCAATCCCTGCATTGTATAAAGGATATGGTAGTCTATAGAAGTATGTGATGGCAAATATAATGAAAATGGAAAAAGAACAGATCTTGCAATAACAGTAGAGTTTCGTATAGATAAAACAGATTGATCATGAGAAGTAGTAGATTTTTTTTATGGAGCACAATTAATCTAATAAAAGGATAACAACTTTGAGAAAAGACAGCGAGAATTTCAAGAAACAACGGGTAGAGAACAATGAGTTTCAAAAGAAATTGCAGATCAAAAGAAGAAACAGTGATTGCAGTAATGAAGAAACAACAGGGCATTGATATAACATTGATATGTTTTTTGTTTAAGAACAGAGCAAAGCCATTACTGCTACATGAAAATGCAGAGGTTTAATGACAAGTTCCATAAAGAGAATAGACATTGTCTTATTGAGTAGAGATCTTAACATGTCATAAGGAAAAATCTCATATTGGCATAGTCATAAAGAGTACATTTAACGTATGCACAAAGATACATGTTATCACAGAAGAAATATGTAGAACAGTCCTATTGACTGTCATAAAAACAATGAAAGGAAGATGCAGTAAGTAGTGATAGATATCATATTGAAGACGGAGTTACATGTCACTATCACTATCATATTGAAGAACAATGGTACACGATGATAAGAGAAACAAACATTAGGATCATATCATTGGAAAAAACACTAAAATGTCATATTTCAAGAGTAAAGACACTTACAACAAATCTCACGGTCATGTCAAGAAGAGGGGTTTGCAAACAAAAGCAATCACATAGTTTTGTAGGCCTACCTTAGTAAGGTTATGCATAGGTGTGTTCAATCAGACCAAGCATACAGGGGAATAAGGTACCCTTGGGTTACAAAGTAGAGATAGCATAAGGACATTCTAGAGCAGATTTTGCAGTCCACAAGAGCGTAAAAAACAAAAGAGATCATCTTCATGTAGGCACTATGAATAAGTGACAGCCAAAGCTTGAGTGTCATGTAAGCAAGAGATTGGTAAGACTTGAAGAATAGATGGGAGTTTTGGTGTGTGTGAAATCCTCGTAATAGAGCCTTAAATAGTGATAAAGAAGAAATGACAATCACCATTTTAGTAAAAAGGGGAATAAAAGTAAAAAAAATCACGTCTTTGGAAAAATGATGAAACAAGAGTTGTATGACTCTTTGGAGTCATTGTGACATGTGTATAAGGTAACTAATAGATATACATGCATCTAAGGAGCATTTTTATTGGAGTCATTGTGACATGTGTATTAGGTAACTAATAGATATGCATGCATCTAAGGAGCATTTTTAGATCATTGTGATGCATTTTGGAGCAGTTATGAAGGTTTTAAGTGCAAGAAACTAACTCTATCCGACCCAAAATAGTTGTGATATGGTTTCAAACTTATAGGGTTGTTTGGACACTTAATCAAGCTGGAGCAAAGATATAGACCAGATTTAGCAACCTTCCAAGCATCTAGGAGTTGATTGTTGAGTTGGACAACAGGTAGAGAAGTAGGGACAATTTTTACCATTTCCAAAGAAATTCCAAGCATCTAGGGGTAGATTTAAAGACCTTATCCATAGATAAGTCAAAGAGGGAGATTTTACTTTACAAAGACCATATTTTATAGTAGATTTGGAGGCTGAAAAGTAGCACTCAAGAGCTTGGACGACCAAGAAGACAGTTAAAACAAGTAATGGACCTCTTCCTCTGTGCATTTAATGTTCTCTAGTGATGTAAGAAACTTTTGTTGTTACATAAAGGACAACTCTTTTGTTTCTTTTAATTATTTCTTGCTTTATTGTGCTTAGTATTGTAGCTATTTTCAAGCTCCTTTAAGCATAATCAAAGCTTTGTAACTCAAAATCAATCACTTTGTGACTGAAACAACATATGTAACCTTTTAAGTTTAGAGCAATAGAATTAATTCCAAGTCTAGATCATTGTATAGTCACCTTTCATCAATAAAATACAATTCTTATTCCTTTAGAAGCTTGTTTCTTTGTGTGTATCACTTCAACTAGCATTTAGTTTAGGTGATTCTCATGAAATCTTTAAAGCTATGTTACGATTGTAGCACCTTAAAACAACAAAATACATACATTCAAAAAGGTTGTTAGTTGTAGTGTAGAAAATGAGTCTCTTAAACTATGAAAACTTTTGATTTTCCTTTTGAGAGTTGCAGATAAGCACTCTCTTATTGCAAAATATTGATATATGGATGAGTGTATTGTTCTAGGTTGTGTAAAAACCATCCAAATAGTTGAAGCTTATGTGACAAAGCAGTGATATAAGATTAGTAAAAAATTGATGCATCACCATTATAGTTGTAGTTTTTTTTTTCAAAAGCATTTTCAAGCTTTTCTTCCCCTTTTCCTCTAAAAGTTAGTGTGCAAATATTTTTTATCCCATTGGTTGATAAAATAATCCTCTATCTATTGATGTTGTTATAGTTCCTCCATATGAATGATGTACTCTTTCCACATGGCATCAAGGATTTCTCTTATTTCTAACACAAATCTACATTAACCTCCATCCTAGGAAATCATCAATGTCCAAGAGATAGTTAAAGTTCTACACATCTAATTTTTCTTTATCCTGTACCAATGAAATAATCTCAGGCACTATCTTATCAAAATCTTTAGACCATTCCTATAAACCTTCAATTTTCTTTTCTCCATTCAACATCTCTAGAATTGTTCACTCTTTGAAAGTGTGAAAGAATTCAACCTTTGATTGGAGCTTTTGTTCTTGTGCAATAATGTACCGAAACTCATCAATTATGATCTTGACTATTCTCTTTGTGGAAAATAGTGTTGATGGAGAACTTGAAGAATTTTTAAGGATCTTGCATAACTTCATCGAAGTATGATGTGTAGGTTGTCATTTCTCATAGAAGGTCTTCAGAATTAGAAATTAAAATTTTACCTAATCATCAACCTTGTTTCATTCTCTATAAAATTATACAAGTCATTGATTTTATGAACAACACATTTCACCCTATGACTGATGATAATTTCTCCAGTAATGAAACAATTTTTTTCTTTGCCTTCTCTTCAACAGTTTTAGCAAGTTCTTCCCACTCTTCCATTTTTCCCACCCAAATATTTTTTATTACCTCCATCTCCTCTTTGGAAATCATACCTTTGGGAATCTACTTTTTAGCAAAAGTTTGGCATAAGGCCATTTTAGTATTAGGAGGCACTAGTGATTCCTCCAATGAAATTATCCTTTTCAATTTTACATTTTCAAGATTAAATATATTTATCTCTTCATTCGTTCTTGCTTGAGTTCTCTAGTACTGAACAACTTCTCCTTATGGCTTCTTCATAGATGCTTGAGTGAACATTGCAGAATGCACAATCATAGTAGCAAATTCTAAGGTGGTGGAGTCCTTTAAAGTTGTAACCTTTGTTGACCCTCTCATCTCCTAGACTATATTCAACAACCTTAGCTTATCAATGTTTCTATACCTTACCCAAAGAGAAAATGTCTCAAGAGCTCAGGGTTGTAACCAGAACCTACTACCCCTTGATCTAAGTCAAACTCAAAAACCAATATGGGATCCTCTTGTATTCTCACCTGATCTAACAATAGCAATGTTTTCAATTCCACGTGTCTCAAATAAACAATACATTAAACTCTCTTTTACCATTCTCCTAGCCTCATATGGGCTAATGTCTATTTCATCCATCTTCAATTCTTTGAAAAAAATTCAACAATATCATCATGCTGAGACTCATTAGTTCCCATTTTATTGATTTACAATTCCTCGTCAAATGCCTTCATCTTCATTTTTATCCAAAAATCTTTAAACTCGTGAGAGTTGATGAAATTATCATTATCCAAGAATCTCATTGAAGTCACTACTCTTTCATCACCATTTTCTTATTAGACCTTAAGAAGCACACACACAACTGAGGAGGGGTGATTCACTTATATCACAATATCAGTAAATTTTCACCAGCTTACAAACTTTAAATCTTAGATCTAAATGATCAACATAAAGTAAGATCTCAACACAGTAAGCAACACATAACACCAAGACTTTTTATGTGGAAACCATGTTAGGGGAAAAACCACGGTGGGGATAGAACCCACAAGATGAATGCACTCAGTAAAAAGTATTGTACCATGTTAGGAGTATTAAAAAAGGGGAATGCACATGCTTTTAGGCACACTGCCTAGAGATCTTTGCTCAAATACAATAACAACAAGGCTCATTGCCTTACAACATCAACCGATCACATATCAAAGAGAAATTACAGTCCAAACACACAAACTAACCGATAGCATCTATTATGCCAAAATAGTTCCAATGAAGCGCACAAATCTCTGACTTATTTCAGATTCCACTCATACCTCTTCTTACAACATTATTTATATCATTTTTCTCATCTATCCACACATTCTCACACACTCGCGACTTCAAATGATTACATCTATAAATACAATCCATCAACTCATCTCAACTAGGTCAGTCAAGGACCTAATTGCAAATAATTAATAAATTACAATTCATTCCACAATGTGTTCCCTTGAATGTCGGCTAGGACATTACAATGACCCATATCAATAACCTCGAACACGCTCTGGATCCCAAAATTATGCACAAAACCTTCGCAACTGGTTACATCAACAGGTCAGCTAAGACCAAATAAAGAACACCAACATGTTACATGAAAATCATGCAACTCGATCACTTCAACCAATGTGAACCAGCAACACGATCAAGAAACATCAGTAAGCAACGTGAAGTAACTCAACAACCTTAGCCTCAACACAAATTGAAGATATAAATCTATCTTTGCATTGTTCATCAACAATAAATACAATCTCTGACTTATTTCAGATTCCACTCATACCTCTTCTTACAACATCATTTATATCATTTTTCCCATCTATCCACACATTCTCACACACTCGCGACTTCAAATGATTACATCTATAAATACAATCCATCAACTCATCTCAACTAGGTTAGCTAGGGACCTAATTGCAAATAATTAATAAATTACAATTCATTCCACAATGTGATCCATTGAATGTCGGCTAGGACATTACAATGACCCATATCAATAACCCCGAACACGCTCTGGATCCAAAAATTATGCACAAAACCTTCGCAACTCGTTACATCAACAAGTCAGCTAAGACCAAATAAAGAACACCAACATGTTACATGAAAATCATGCAACCCGATCACTTCAACCAATGTGAACCAGCAACACGATCAAGAAACATCAGTAAGCAACGTGAAGTAACTCAACAACCTTAGCCTCAACACAAATTGAAGATCTAAATCTATCTTTGCATTGTTCATCAACAATAATATCTAAAACATCTCTTACTCAAGAAAAATAGCTTTCTACTATCCAAATCATGAACCACTCAAATTAGGACACATATGCACATCCCAAACTCACAACCAGGTTAGCAACCAACAACTCTTCAACACCGATCCAAAAACTGAAACTTTGTCACTTCCTAAATAACCAAAGTACCATTATCTGATAAATCAATCATAACTCTCACAAATCATCATTCTAATAGCTGTGAACTAACATTCATTTACTACAGACACCTCAAAACATAATTGTACGATCGCAATTGTAGATCTTCTATGTAGTATCTGTACCAAGCAACTCAACTTACTGAATATACCAGGAACAATGTCTGTAACAGTAGAAATATGTTGATATCAATGACAAAAAATTAATGCCAGCATATATATGCACATTTGGAATATCTCAACAACATCCAACAATCTCCCCCTTTGGCATTGATGACAACATATGATGTAAAAAATTCAATCAATGCACAAAGAAACAATACCAACAACAATATCAGCAATATCCACAATATGACATCTCTATTTTACAATATCTCCTTCATAGCCTCATACAAAATGTATCTCGCCAAATCTCGCTTATTTTTCACATGAATATCTCTCTCCCTTTGATATCAATGAAAAAGGAACATGTATGTACTAAGTCATAGAGGCCAAAAATTTGAACAACACATCTCATGAAATATTTACCACACGCTAATCCCCCTAAGGAGAAGCCACCAAAACATCAATCTAGAAGAATGAAATATCTATAAGCACACTGGACTAGTGCATCTCTAGCTCTGATCAGGAGGGGCAATCACCCCAAGCTTACCTCGGAGATACTCAAAAGTATCATGTGGCAAGGGCTTCATGTATACATATGAAATATGTTCTTTAGTAGATATATCTTCCAATCTGAATTCTTTCTCGCTGACTTTGTCTCTCAAGAAATGATATTTGATAGAAATATGCTTTGTCTTTGAATGAAACACATGGTTCTTTGAAATATTGATAACACTTGAATTGTCACAATATATAGAAATAGGCTCATCAATGCATACTCTGATATCTTTCAACATTTGTTTCATCCATACCACTTGTGTACAATTAACAATAGTAGCAAGATACTTAGCTTCAATAGTAGATTTTGATATACAATTTTTTTCTTACTTGCCCACAAAACTAATCTCTTACCCAAAAAGAATGCTCCACCACTAGTGCTCTTTTTGTCATCCACATTACCTGCCCAATATGCATCAGTATATGCACTCAATGTGAAATCATTATCTTTACCATACCATAAGCCATAATCAGTTGTTCCCTACAAGTATCTGAATATCCTCTTAACAATAGCAACATGTGATTCCTTCAGTTCTGCTTGAAATCTAGCAACAATGCAAACAACATTCATAATGTCTGGTCTAGTTTGTGTCAAGTATAACAATCTATCGATCATTGATATGTATCTATTATGATTTTCTTTAGGTGTATCATCAATCTTTGTCAATTTACAACCAGTAATCATAGGAGTACCAATAGGTTTTGAATCTTCCATACCAAAATTCTTCAACAATTCTTTCACATACTTAGACTGAGAAATGAAACTACCCTTATCTGTTTGTGCAATTTGCAGTCCAAGAAAGAATTTCATCTCACCTATCATAGACATCTCAAATTGCTTTTGCATCTCATCAGAAAATTCCTTACTTAGCTTGTCATTTCCACCAAAATTTATATCATCCACAAAGACTTCAAGAACCAAAATATTGTCATCAACAATTTTGAAGTATAAATTACTATCAACAGTACCTTTATTGAAATCAATATTCAATATATACTTATCTAACCTTGCATACTAAGCTCTAGCAGCTTGCTTTAGTCCATATAAAGCTTTCTTTAATCGACAAACCATGTCATCTTTATCAGTCAAGGTAAA
This sequence comes from Thuja plicata, assembly GCA_018584345.1. NCBI lineage: Eukaryota > Viridiplantae > Streptophyta > Pinopsida > Cupressales > Cupressaceae > Thuja > Thuja plicata. Next base: position 494,781 of record MU216696.1, on the reverse strand, counting down.
ACCATCCAGTTGCTCAATGTAGACTTCATCTTCCAACTCTCCATTCAATAATGCAAACTTAACATGGACATCTGATATACTTTGAAATTTTTGTAAGTAGCATATGCAAGAAGCATTCTAACAGCTTCAATTCTAGCAACAGGAGCAAAAGTATCCTCAAAATCAATACCTTCCATTTGAGAATATCCCTTACAAACAAGGTTGGCTTTGTTCCGAATCACTTCACCATCCTCATTCAATTTATTCCTGAATGCCAATTTAGTACCAATTAATTTCTTATCCATGAGTCTGGGAACAAGAATCCATGTCTTATTCTTTTCAATTTATTCCAATTCTTCTTCCATAGCTTTGAACCAACTTTCATCTTTGTATGCTTCATCAACATCTTTAGGTTCAATCTTAGAAATCAAACAAACTTCATTTCTAGCAATTCTTCCTCTAGTTTGAACACCTTTGTTTCTATCACCAATCATTTGATTCTCTAAATGATTTAGCTTTACATACCTTGGAGTCTTTGGATTTGCATTTGTAGTTGACTCTTGTGTTTCCAACTCTTCCTCATCTCCAACTTCTTCATTAGGTTCTACCGATCCACTCTGATTCTATGTTTGCACAATCTGACTTCCTTCTTCTTCATCTAATTCATAACTGCAAGATCTATCTGGTTTCTAAAAACTTTCATCCACTTTCACATTAGAACTCTCAATTATCTTTCTCAATCTATGATTGTAACATTTGTATGTTTTTCTCTAAAGTGTAGAATAACCAATAAATATTCATTTATCACTTCTAGGACCAAACTTTCCTAAATCTTCATCTCTCTTTATGTTACATTTGCTTCCAAAGATTCTAAAATATTTCACAGTAGGAATATGACCATACCAAATCTCATAAGGAGTCTTACCAATACCATGCTTGATTTGAACTCGGTTAAGTGTATAAAAAACAATGCTAACAACTTCTCTTTAATAGATCCGCGAAACGTTTCCTTCAATCATCATAGTCTTTGTATTGTCAAGAATTTTTCTATTTCTTCTCTCTGCAATTCCATTCTATTGTGGGGTTTTCAGAGAAGACATCTGTCGTTTTATTCCACACTCTTCACAATATGCATCAAATTCTCTAGATGTAAACTCTCCACCTCTATCAAATCTCAAACATTTCAACTTTATACTTGACTCAGTTTCAACCATAGCTCTAAATATCTTGAATTTATCAAATGCCTCAGATTTTTCTTTCAAAAATGTAACCCACATCAACCTTGAATAATCATCAATGAATAGAATAAAGTATTTGTCTCCATAATAGCTTCTAGTTCTAGTAGGACCACATAAATCAATATGTACCAAGTCTAACAATCCACTCAAAGAATAGGTCTTACTTTTGTAGGTAGATTTAGTTATCTTACCCAATTGACATTCCTAACACATTGCATTAGCAGGCTTCAACAATCTAGGTAGATCTCTTACAACATTTTGCGGTGCTTAGCTTCACAATGTTATCAAAGTTTACATGACAAAATTTCTTGTGCCACAACCAACTGTCATCAACCTTTGAAATCAAACATATATTCTCTAAATTGTTCAAATGAAATACATTACCTCTGGTCTTTGTACCTTATACAATCCCAATTCCACCGCTTCCAATAATTTTACACATTCCATTCTTTAATTCCAAGTGATATCCCTTATCAACTAACTGTCCAACACTCAAAAGATTATCCTTAAACCTTCAACATACAAAACATCATCAGTATTACTCTTGCCATCAAGTGTAATTGATCATTTCCCTTTGATCGAGCAGGGTGCATTGTTACCAAATATGACAACTCCACCATCATAGTCTTCAAGCTTCACAAATTTGCTTTTGTCTTTGGTTATGTGATGTGATCAACATCCACTATCAATAACCCAATCATCTCTTTTATCCAAATGCGAAACCCAGGCTTTTTCTTCATTAGGATTGTCATCTTTGATAGCAATGAATATAATTTCTTCTTCACTCTTCTCAGATTCATCATCTATTGTTCCTTCATTAGAAACATAGTAAAATATCTTCTGATATTTATATATGAACTTCTTAAGCTTATACTTAGGCTCTTTGTTAGGAAAACTAGAAGCAATGTGACCAATCTTATTACATGCAAAATACTTCAAATGCATCTTTCCTTCATACTTACCAGATCCCTTAGGTATCTTCTTGGCAAACAGGGCTTCAAGCTCTCTTTATTCTTTCTCAATTTGTTCTCATTTCTTAGCATATCTACCAAGCTTAGATGAACTTTCACCAGGGTCACATTTTTTCTTATCATTAGAAATGGTAGCTTTAAATGCAAATTCAACTTTAGGAAATCTATCTCCAAATTCACTCATTTCAAAAGTAGACAACTTACCAACCAATGTATCTCTTGTCACAATAGACACAATTATGATTTCTTCAATAACAACAACTTTATGATTGTAAGTGGGAGAAAAGGATCTCAGGATTTTAGAAACAAAATCCTCTTCATCCAATGTTCCATCATCACATTTGATTCCACAAACAAGCTCAATGATCTTATTCACATAGGTATTAATGTTCTCATCTTCACTCATCCTCAATGTTTCATATTTTCCTTTCAGGCTTTGTACCTTTGCTTGCTTCACAAACTTGTCTCCTTCATATAATGTTTTTTTTAATTTTTACCATACTTCATGTGCAGTCTCCAATTCTAAAATATTTGTATATTCAACATCTAATAAGACACTCTTCAAGGCTTCATATGCTCTGATATTAATCTCGAATTCTTTCTTCTCACCAACAGTCACAATAGCAAGATCAGTAGGAGGCTTGTAATTTTTCTTAGTAACAAACCAATGTTCTTTGATAAGACATCTCAAGTGTGTAATCATCCAGTCCTTCCATATAGTATAATTTGTTCCATCAAATCTTGGACTATCCTTCTTAAAGTTTGACATCGCAAATCTCCTCAAGTGCTCAAGCTTCTCAAAGAGGACACTAGCTCTGATACCAATTGTTAGACCTTAAGAAGCACACACACAACTGAGAGGGAGGGGGTGAATCAGTTGTGTCGCAATATCAATAAACTTTCACCAACTTACAAACTTTAAATCTCAGATCCAAATGATAAACATGAAAGCAAGATCTCAACATAGTAAGAAACACATAACACCAAGATTTTTGATGTGGAAACCCTATTAGGGGAAAAATAACAGTGGAGATGGAACTCACAAGATGAATGCACTCAATAAAAAGTATTGTACCCTGTTAGGAGTATTAAAAAAGGGGAATACACATGCATTCAAGCACACTTCCTAGAGCTCACTGCTCAAATACAATAACAACAAGGCTCACTGCCTTACAACATCAACCAATCACGGATCAAAGATTACTTACACTCCAAAAATGAACTGAATGTTAACATTTGTTATGCCAAAATAGTTCCAATGAAGCACATAGATATTTGACTTATTTTATATTCCACTCATACCTCTTCTAACAACATCATATATATCATTTTTCCCATCTATCCACACACTCACAACTTCAAATGATTACATCTATAAATACAATCCATCAACTCATCTCAACTAACCCGGTCCAGGACCTAATTGCAACCAATTAATAAATTACATTTCATTCCAAAATGTGATCCGTTGAATCTCAAATAGGACATTACAATGACCCATATTAATAACCTCGAACACGCTCCAGATCCAAAAATTATGCACAAAACCTTTGCAACACATTACATCATCAGGTCGGCTAAGACCAAATGAAGAACACCAACACATTCCATGAAAATCATGCAACCCGGTCACTTTGACCAATGTGAACCATAAACACAATCATAACATGATCAAGAAACATCAGCAAGCAATGTGAAGTACCTCAGCAACCTTAGCATCAACACAAACTCAAGATCTAAATCCATCTCTGCACTGTTCATCAGCAGTAATATCTACAACCTTTTTTACTTAATAAAATTTTCTTTCTAGTATCCAAATCATGAACCACTCGAATTGAGGACACATATGCACGTCCCAAACTCACTACCAGGTTAGCAACCAACAACTCTTTAACACTGATCCAAAAACTGAAGCTCTCTCACTTCCTGAACAACCAATGTACCAGTATCTGATAAATCGATCACAACTCTCACAAATCATCATTCTAACATCTGCAAATTGACATGCATCAACTACATACATCTCAGAACACAATTGTACAATCATAACTATAGATGTTTTGTGTAGTATTTGTACCAAGCAATTTAAATTACTAAACATACCAAGAACATTGTCTTTAACAATAAAAATATGTTGACATCAATGACAAAACATTAATACTAGCATCTATATGAAAAATCTGAACAAAATCCAACTTTTCTCCCTCAAGAAGTATCCTTTACATGTCAATCTTTCCCTGTGGTATTTTAAGTGCACCTTCTCCTTGATATGGTGACATGGGAGCTTGTTCACTCGCATATCCCTCTTAGCACACTAGCTACTTCATCAGTATCTCTAGTTCCTTCTGAAACATCGTGTATCTCAATGAGAGGTTGGACATCTATCTTTTGTATTTTTTATTGTGGTTGCATTGGGGGTACATAAGATGAAGATTCTTGCAATGATATATTATCAGGAGGTGGCTCTGCAATAGTAATCCCTTTATCTCTCCTACCCTATTGCTTCTTGGTCTGACTATCTATCCCTCATGCATATATACTGATTTACAATACAACTTCTGAAACTTGTGAATCATCAAAATTGATCCTTTTGATAATAATTGTTTCCTTTGCATAGAATCGAGGAAAAGTTGGATCCTAATCCTTCCTAGCTTTCTCTTTTTTCATTAGGTCATCCGACTTATTCTTCCTCTATATAATTTCAAGAATAATTTCATAATTCCTAATAAAGTCTTCTTCATAACAAACATGATGACAAATGGTTGCCGTAGTGAGAATATTTTTCCTTACATAGTTTATATGTCCCTCAGAGTCAAAGGGTATTACTATTGAAGATTTCAAACAATATTTCTTCAACTTCTCCTAAATAATTTCTAACGTACCAACCCCAATAATAAAGTCATCAAATTATGTCAAGTGAGGTAAGAAGGTTTGTTTCTTCTGTCTATCCATGAAATCCTTCTCCATCAACATCATTTTCCACATAAACTCAAAGAAATCCAATCTTGGAAACATACTTTTTGGTAAACAATGAAGGGTTCATGGATACCCATAGATTCTCGTATGAGTCAAATAAACAAAGAAAAAGAAATCACCAAAGTTGTGAGAATGGCCTTGATCTAGCCTCTTGTTCTTAGGCCTTAACAATTGAATGATATTTTGTGGTAGCCTGTTTGGAACAACTAAAAACTGTGTCATAACTTCCATCACAAAATATCAATTAAATACAAGGTAGTCATTGTTTGGGCAGTTGCTATCCCATTTATAATACCACATTTGAATTGACAACCTACCTTGATTATCCTCATTCTCAAGGTACAACTTAAGGCTCCACCTATATTTGTTTTGATATAATATCAAGTGACATAAAAGGGAGTAATGCTTGAAACCAATATGACATGGATCCATATTCACTTGTATCAATCCTTCATGAAGATCACACATCAATTTGGTAGAAAAAATCAAATTATATATTGACCTTAGGGTATTGTATCCTCATTATCAACATTATCAATTCTACTGGTATCTTATCTTATGAATCTTTCCCTAAACATTTTAACCATGCATGGTATGTTTTGATAAAATACCTTTCAAAGTATGCAAGATCAAAAGGCTCAACATATGGCACGAGTATTCTTTTATTATCAACTCCCTTTTTCATGAACATTGGAATTTCATCCCTTCTCTAAGTTCTCCTTAACTTTCCATAATCAGCTTCCACTTTGTCAAGGTCAATTTCAACTAGCACCTATCTATTTAACATGAAGCACTCCATAATATCAAATTTATCTAGCCACATCAAAGATGAACCATCTGGTCTCCTTATTATTCTTAAAGCCTCCTAGTAATGCCCATAATCTATCTAGGTCTACCTTTAAAAACACATTAGGTACATTTAACTTGGCTAAATCTAGATTCCATGGGTTTGAAACTAGAATCTTCTCTTCCCTCCAATATTTTTTTTGAAATAGAATCCAACCCGACTCAAGTATTTTAGCATCCCCACAACCTCTACATTTATCCTTAAACACAAACTTATAGCCATTATCATTTGAATAAGGAAGAATATCATTAATTGATTGTTGTAGAGGCCTTTTATTAGCCTTAGGGGCGGAAGATTCCCCCTTTTTATTAACAAACTGTGCCTTTGTAGGCATCATTATGGACAAAACTCACTTATACCTCTCACTAGGGTTTATCACTAACTTCACAAAATGATGTAAAATTGGATATTTGATAATGCAAGTGAATTTTGCAAAAGAAGATAACTTACTATATTTTTAGCTCTTTAAGAACTCAATTTGACCCCAAGCTTAATCTTCTCACACACTAAGATCCACCTTTGAAATCTTTCTATGCAATGTGGCCCAAATAACGTTAACACTTGAATTTATACAATATCTGCAAATATCAATTTTCCATGAATGAACTCTTGTGTGGAGATGATGCAATCAACTACTATCTCCCAGTTTAAACTCACGTCAATCCAACTCAATCGAATGGTTTTGAGATGCTTTTAAAATTTTGAGCAACTCACATAATTAACTCAATACCTTAATAGTCTCACAATGCCTATTTATTATGCCCGCGAGACTTGTTTTGCATTGACATGTGTTCCTTATTCCTACCGCTGCCCCACCTAACAACCACGTTTTGTCCCTTTAATCTTCATTGTCTGGAAGTACATCATTATGTCACCTAAGATCACTTCATCTTATACTGCCAAACCGTACCACAAAATCTCAACCTCAATGGGAAAGTGGGTCTTCTTCTCCCCTTTAAAGCGGGTTTGTTTTATGTTTTATCAACAAAACATCAAGTGGATGAGTAAATGGAATATCCAATTCAATATGTGCCCCACAAATAACAAAGAAATAAAGGTCTTCCTTTTGGAGAAATTTTACAAGAGAAATTGGGGAAATGTACTTGGAAGGAAGAACATATATTATATCAATGAGTTCAGCCTCGCATGTGATCAAATCCAAATAGCATACATAGGGGCCAACATTTCTTGGAGAGATAAAATTCTTAGTGCTCAGCTAAGAACCAACTCTCATCAACTCCACTATGAGACCGGGTGTTGGAAGAGGTCAAAGGCGGCTTGGGAAGAGAGAGTTTGCATGTTTTGCAATTCTAGGAAAGTGGAAACCGAACATCACTTTATTTTATAATGTGAAGCATACAAGGAGACCAAAAATTTGTGGACATTGTATCTGATAGCTCTTGACATAACCTATTCAATGAGGAGTACATTGAGAAGTTAGGTGTGCTCATCATCAACTTGCACAAGAAAAGAACCAAGTTATTGAAGTTCGCTTAAGTTGTCTAGCTGTCCCACAGGCTATTTTTAGCCTCGTGGATGTTAAATTTTTATCTATCTATCTATATATCAATAGATCCAATTTTAATGTATCTTATAAAGTTGGATTTTCCTTTTACTATTCTCCTTTGAGGCATTTGATTTAGGGTTACCGAGCTAAAGTTTTTGATTCATTTGTATGTGATATATGATTTATAGAACATACAATATTTACATCTAAGATAATTTGTCTTTTCTCCGTTGACATCAATGCTAAGGGTTGTGTATATATCAAAGATAGGTATTGTTTGTGATGCATTGTGTGACCGAGAAATGTCAAGTGATGTTGTGCATTTAGTGTATGTGAGTGTTCGACAATGCCAATTAGTGCATTGGAAAATTCCATTATGAATGATACAAGAAATGGTATATTTTTTCCTTCTCATTAGTACCTATTAAAGGGAAGGGTTAATTTTGTTCAAATGAAATCTTAGTAGTGGTGTCATTAATTATTTTCTATTCATGTGCGTTGAATTTCTATGGAAGGGTGTTAAATGTGGAATATCATGGAATGATTGGTATTGAATTTTTTTAAGGAAGCCTATTTGTTGGGTAATTGCAATAAATTTATGCTTTTGCTAAAGAAATGTTGCATATTTTGATATTGTGTATATGCATTTTTTTATTTCTCTCTACCACATCATTGTGTAGGTACTACAATGTCATAGATGAATTGTAAATAGGTCACAATGCCATACTAGATCCATATGACCTACCAGTGCTGATTTTATAGGTTATTTGAGCAAAGTTAGATACTTAACCTTTCATGTTGAGTATTGGGGGAGCTAAAAACTTTGTGGTCAAGAAAAAAAAGTGTATGGAGCCCATTCCAGTCTCAATTACAACAGATGGAGAACAGTATGTAGCTTCCACAGATGAAATGAATACAATATCACTTCATCATGTGTTTGATGAATTCAATCTATTGGTCTTATGTTGTTTCTATAATTTGATGTATCAACGTGTTGATTGAAAATGATGTATAATTATGATGTAATATTGTTGTCCTCATTTTTGTATTCGTAAAATTGGACAACCCTATGGAAATTTTCATAGGATATACTCTTTAAGAAATTTTCTTAGTTGTTTTGTTTGATTTTGGTTTTGTTTTCACCCTAGGATTGTGACATTTTTTATTTTGCTCGTTTCAAGCTATCGTAGGCCTCAATCGGAGTTGTATTTAGGGAGATAATGAAGAATTAAGTGCACTGCAAGTGGGCTTTTTAAGTCTGACTACATGCCTTCCTTCCTTTTAAAATCTTTTATTAGTGGACCTTTTGTTGGTCACTACATGTCCTCTTGGGTATTATTTACTTGCAAAGTCGAATTAAAATTCCATCTTTATATATTCACGTGGGGATATATGAATTTTCATGAGTTTATAATGTAATAGTGGGCTTTTTAAGTTTGAATAAATATTTTCTCTTTTAAAATTTTCGTGTAATTACATATGAGAACCCCATATGTGTTAAGTCATCAACCATATGCAAAAGGTGGCGAGTTTGGGATCCATTACATATTTTAAAAACTCGTAATGATGTTTAAACATGTCTTTCATCTTCCAAAGCCCATCAAAGGAATAAAGTGGCATTTTTGAATGCTCTTTCATATGTTAAATGTACATACATGTAAAGGATTGAAAGAAGCCTATTTTTATCCTAGCATATGTAATGCTCTCTAATTAGCTAGTAATTACCTATGGTGACGATTTTAGCTTGTAATGCATGCTACAAAGACCATCATTATTGAAAAGGGCAAGCAATTTTTGATCTTGCAAAACCCATATGGGCTTGCATATTGTTTTTAAAAACTCATGATTGTTCAAAGGCATCAATTTTGGCTTGTAATACATATTCCAAAGCCCATCATTATTCGATGAGGTGTCCCAGCACTTGCAAATCAATTATAAAACCTCCCCCAAGCCTTAATAGGGCTCACAGTTATAAGAAACTACATTATTTTGTTTGTTTTTTGGAAACAAAAGGCCGTATGTGGTAAAACCAACATTTTTGTGAGGCAAAGACACATTCTAAACTTTCATTTCAAGTTCATAATCTTGCCTTGGGCATTTTTGACGCCAAAATTTGAAAGAGAATGAAGTTTGTAGTTATTTGTGACTCTCCAAACCAACATTTTTGGAGCTAAGATATTTTCCATTTGTAAAGAGATTTTGCCAAGACTAGTTATACACATTTAATGGATGAAGTTTTTTATTTGACTTACAACTCATTCATAGCCCAATATAGCTGCATTTTGGGAGATTGTTTGCATTCATTCAAGTCCATTCATGGTTATTTTTATGAATCATAGTTTCCTTGACTATTTCGTGGTCATTTATGCATTTCATAGGACATTTTGGGATCAAATCTGGGTCAAATTTTATTAAGAACATGTCATTTTTGGCTTTAAAACGTAATTTTCTTTGCAAAATCCCAACATTTTTTTGTTTTCCTTCCATAATTTTGTTGCGCCAAGCATTTGTATAATGTTATTTTCCAATTTTGGGTCTGACAATTTGCATTATAAAAGATCACCAAAATGAGTGCAAGTGTTTTACTTGCAATTTGTTCATCTATGACTGACTTGCTATTGGTCTTGTGAGACCCAGCCAAGGATAAAGCATAAAGCTGCAGACCAAAAAGATGTAACAATAATAATTTTGAAGTTGCTCCTGTATATGCAAGTTTAGACAAAGATACAATGAAACCTCATGTTATTTTCATGTCTTGATTAATAGTTGTTCTGGTTATATCGAAGCTTTAAAATCAATTTTGAGCACTTGATGATAATTTTCTATGGAGTGGAGGAATATTTATTGAAAAAATGCTTAGGATAAGGGCATTTTGAGGAGAACAATAGATTGATACATTTTTAGTCAACATAATGGATAGTCAAGTGTAGTTGCAATAGTTTTGTAACAATCATTAGTGATCAATGTGTATCACAACATTGGTAACAATTACAAAGATGTAGATTGGTTGCTAAAAATATGTTTCGGTGACTCTCTTTACTATTCAAATTCAAGTTAATTTCAAGATGGATATTGATCCTATGATAGCTCGAGAAAAGCTCAAATAACAACCAATGCAAGGGTGAAGTTGTTACTTAAAGGTGTCTTCATACTTCAAGCTTCTCATTTCAATTTCACTAAGAGAATTTCCCTATAAAAAGCTTGTTCTTCTCCTCAAATATTGTAACTTTGATTGCAAGAAGCATGTGATCTTCTCAAACTTGGTTATTCCCATGGCATGTATGAACTTACCATGTTCTTCCCCACCTTGGCTAGGCAGAGAGGGGTGATCCCAGAAAGTTGTGTCCCACTTTTAGGCATGAAGAAAAATCACGCGGATGAATTTTTTTCATTTTTGACCCCTTCAAGCGAAGGGGTGTGTTCGCGCGAAGGGGAAAAACCCCTTCGCGCAAACTAGATGAAATGGGGGGTTCGCTCGAGATAGACCCAATTCAAGCAAACCTTATGAATAAAAAAGAAGAAGAAATTTGCATTAATTTTCCATGGGGGGTTCGCTAGAAGGGGGTTCGTGCGAACCCCCTTTGCTAGAAGAGGTGTTCTAGCGAACCCCTTGAATGTGGCCTTCATCTCCAAAGCCAACAAATTTCTGCAAATTTTTTCCCTTTGAAGGTCTCAATCAAGGACCAAATAAAACAATATTCTGAAACCCAAATGGAAAATGATGGTACTCAAAACAAGCTTTACAATGACTATAATTTTAATATATATTGAGCTCATTGTGACTTTCTAATTTTAGTTTAATTAAACATAGGTTGTTTAGCCATTTAGCAACCTCTGTCTTCGATGCTTCGGGAAAAATAATGAATTAGGAAATTTTTTTATAAAAATATGTAGGAAATAGGCATTTATGTTAGCTTTCTATCAAAAAAAGAAAAAATGAATTTTGATAGATACAAATCAAGTTAGAGCGATCCAAAGGAACCTATGTCTAAATTACAGTTAATGTCACTTCATAACTCAATAAACTATAAAATTTTAAACCAAATTGAACGAAACCAATTGGATCTTCCAGGTATTGGTGTTACAAACCTAACCTCGAAAGAATTACATTGTTATCATTTTTGAAAAACAAGTTATGCTGATCCAAGTGACCGTCACTCTTTAAAAATGCTGATTTTTCATACAAATTACTTTTCAAAGGAGAAGGAAAAATGGATACAAATCAATTCCAATTTTTTTTTTAAAATATATTTAGAAACTAGAAACAAAATGCTAAAAGTCACTAGTTTACACCATCTTCAAATTATTAATGGTTTTTCAGCAATATGTGTCTGAAAGTAAAGTTTATTTTTCAGAATGTTAGTCTCAATGTCAAAGTTGGCCAAAAAGTGAGACACACTATTGTGGGAACACCCACACGTGCAAAGTGGTAACATGTAATCAAAATACAAGTGCATTGGGATTTGTAATCTTGAATAAGTTAAAGGTAGTTAAGGGTTTCCCCTTCTTTCTCCACCTTTTTCTCAACCCCTCACCTATAAATAAAGGAGGGTGCTCATTGTAATGATCATCTTTTAACAATGCAAGAAAACTCTGCCAATTTGTATATGCACTCTAAGACTTTGAAATTAGATGTAAATTGAATTGCTTTCAATAAAAGAGGCAGGTTGTTTTGAGACTTTGTGCCAATCCAAACTATTATGTGATGACATTTTCTTAAGTTGATTGTGAGTTTTAGTGCTTTGTTTAAGAGGGATTTGGATTCAATCTTCTAGACTTTGAGTTGCATATTAGGTTCAGAGTTATAATTTGATTTCAGGTTTGATATTGGAGACTTTGGGCTGCATATCAAATATAAGATTAACATAAGATGCTCAAGCAAGAGAATAGATTTCAGACTTTGTGCTGATTCATTTTCTTCATTTGTGCATGCAAGGTGAAATACGTGTCGGAGACTTTGAGCTGCACATGTGTTTCATTCTTATTCTCAAAATATCATAAGTAGCCATGGAAAGAATTTGAGGTTTCATGAGCTTCTTGGTTACATAAAGTGCTGGTATGTTGAAGATTATTCTTACATCTAATCTCCTATTTATCAGAATTATTGCTCCAATAGATGCTTTGTAAGTAAAATACACTATTGTTTTAAGATTGTATTGTAATAGTAACATCTATTCTGAAATAAGAGAATAAGATGAGTGTCTCGCATTGATGCAACTTAGTGTAAATAAGTAGTTAAGAATTTTGTTGATTCTAGTAGTAATAAGAGGGGGGAGCCTTCCTTGAGAAGTAGGAGAGACTGTGTCTCACATGTTGTGGCTGGAACCACTATTTTGCAATTTATCCTTAAAAATTGTCGCTTGCAAACTATGCATAGTTTTATAAGTTGTAGTCACAGTGACTTAAAAAATTGCCACCCAACAATTTTTGGCAAATCCACTAATGACACGACGCGCATTTGAAATCCTCACACTTTTGTTTGAATTATACATGTGTCCTATTCATTGTATTTTCATTTCTTGTAGTGTTTTCAAGATTTTACCAAGGACATGTAAATGGCTTCCCAAGGTACTTGTGGAAATGCTTTTGGTCCGTTGAATTTGACTCTACCTCTACATGCTCTTCTTGATGGTTCATGGAAGAATTTTCCCAAGTTCTTTGGTAGTGGACAACAACACCCTGATGAACATATTGCTACTTTTTACATTGCATCCGGTGTTCATGGTGTTGAACATGAGGATGTGTCTGTAAGGTTGTTCATGGAAACTCTCCAAGGTGTAGCTACTGATTGGTTTTATCATTTTTCTCCATAGACCATCACAAGTTGGCTACTCTCTCATAGCCAAGTTTGAAGAAAGGTTCAAACTACCTGAAGATGCTCATACCCTATTGGTCCAACTCGCTCAATTGAAGAAGGCATCTCATGTGCCTATGTGTGAATTTGTGGCTCATTTCAACAAGTTGATACAAAGAATTCTAGTTGTTTCTCAGCCTACGGTTGCAAATTTTAAGTGTTTCTTTGTCAATGCTAAAATTCTTAAAGTCAGTTTTCTGTTAAGAAGAGCATCCCTAGCTACCCTTGTGGCAGTAAAGACTTTGACAACTCAAATTGAAGATGATAGATCATTCTTGCAGGGCATACAAGAATTGAATCAAGTGGGTTTGAAGAAAGTCCTCTTTCTTTAGATTCATTTTCTTCCATCACAAGGATGGATCCTGCAGTGCATAGGTTGTAAAATGAGTTGCTTTCCTTCAAAAACCAAATAGCTCAAGGTATGTTCTTCATTCCTCATGATAATATACAGAGGAGACCTCTTCCAAATTTCATTCATGGTCTTGCTAGCGGGAATCAACAAAAGTTATATTCATCACCAAAGAAGCTTTATATCTAGGCACCATAAGTGAATGCAACATCGAGGCACCCAAAAACTGAAGCTAGTGATCTTTCTATTCTCTTCTAGTAAAAGGAAGCAGACATAGTTGATGACTCCTATTTCTTGTTCATGTAGTCTCAGAAAGCCAGTGATGATAAGATGAGGAAGGAAAATCTTTCTTCCAACGTTCAAGATAATCATGTTATTAGAATGGACATACAATAAGGTCTCAGTCAAGCTGAAGATAATGCATCTTCATTTCCAGGTCATTAATTAAACAAGTGTCAAATTAAAAAGCTACCCAGGAACTTGATGAAGTTCTTATCATAAACATCATAGAGGATTTTGTTCAAATTTTGAAGATATTTCTCCTTAGAAGACTAACCAACATGATGTAGAAGCAAGCAATGAGATAACCCATTCTGATCAGCCCAAAGTGATGATCGCTGATGAACCAGTTACTCGAGATGCAACATGCATGTAGAGTCCAGTCTTTGTTAGATCACGGGGATGTCCAATCAGAAATCTTGCTTGGTTGGAGGCCAATGGAAAGATAGGTATTACACTCATACCTATGCATGAAGATACAATTGAAGAAGAGGCTAAACATGCATTTGCAATTCAGCAAGAACAATTTGAATTCATAGAACTACTTTGGGTTAGAAATACATATGATCCATCTCAATAAGGTGAATTTGTTCATCTCTTCCAAGAGGTGTTACATCAAGCATTGATATCAGTGCTCCAACTGTTTGTGTTTCTTGGTTGCAAAGTTGTCTATGAACACGCAAGATACTACAAGTCGTCGAAGAAAGGCACCTATTTTTCTGAACCGATAAATGGTTTCATCTAAAAGTTGCATTGTTGGCTAGTTTTAATTAGGTAGGTTTTCTTTGTTTTTAATAAGTCTGCTTGCACAGTTTGTGTTTTGTATTAACTAGGTTTGCTTTGCGTCGGTTGCATCATCCTTTTTGTCATTTTGTGTTTTTGATGCTTGAATTTGTTGCCCAATGGATACTAAGGAACTTGGAGATTCTAGATACTACATTCCTCATTGTTTATAAGAAAAAACAAGCTACTTTCCCTAGTCAGAGTCAACTGTTGTCCTTGATTTTGTATTCACAAAGTTGGACAACCCTATGGAAATTTTCATAGGATAAACTCTATAAGGAATTTTTTTTTTGTTTGATTTTGGTTTTGTTTTTACCCTAGGATTGTGACATTTTATATTCCTCTCATTTTGAGCTATCGTAAGCCTCAATTGGAGTTGTATTTAAGGAAATAATGAGGAATTAAGTACACTGCAGGTCGGCTTTTAAAGCCTGACTACATGTCTTCATTCCTTATTTAAAATCTTGTAAAAGTGTGCTTTTTGTTTTTTCACTACATGTCGTCTTGGGTGCTATTTACTTGCAAAGTGGAATTAAAATTCCATCTTTATATATTTACAAGGGGATATATGAATTTTAATGAGTGAATAATGTAATAGTGGGTTTTTAAAGTCTAATTGCATATTTTCTCTTTTAAAATTTACTTATAATTACATATTCAAGAACCACATATGTGTTAAGTCATCAACTATATGCAAAAGGTGGTGATTTTAGGAGATATTTTAAAAACTTGTAATGATGTTTAAACATGTCTTTCATCTTCTAAAGCCTGTCAAAGGAATAAAGTGGCATGTTTTAATGCTCTTGCATATGTTAAATGCTCATGCATGTAAAGGCTTTAAAGATGCTCATTTTTATCCTAACATATGTAATGCTCTCTAAACAACCTGTAATTACCTATGATGGCGATTTTGGCTTATAATGCATTCTACAAAGACCATCATTATTGAAAAGGGAAATTTTTTTATCTTGCAAAACCCATATGGGCTTGCATATTGTTTTTAAAAATTCATGTCTGTTCAAAGGCGTCAAGTTTGTCTTGTAATACATATTCCAAAGCCCATCATTATTTGATGAGATGTCCCACCACTTGAAAATCAATTCTAAAACCTCTCCCAAGCCTTACTAGGGCTCACGGTTATAAGAAACTATATTATTTTGTTTGAGTTTTGGAAAAAAAAGGCTGTATGTGGTAAAACCTGTAGAATTAACGAATTCAAAATAAAACCAGAAATACAGAATTAATGAACATAATACAATTAAATACAGAACACACAATTTATCGTGGTTCACCACAATAGTGGTTACATCCACACTAAGAGAAGAGGAACTGTATTAATCTCCAAATCGAATGTTTTACAATAGAAAGGAGAGACTTATTAATAAGCTCATGCAGAGCAGCTAAAAGGGCAAGGCTACAACAGACAAAAGTCCATTGGCCTTCCAATTATAACAATCTCCCACCGGAAGTCAATGGATATTTCAGCTGATCAGACATTCCCCTGCTCTACATGCTGACTTAGTCAGCTTAACAAGGCCAAGAGAAGTTCTTGCACATTTGAACTTATCTTTGGTTACAACTTTTGTGAATATATCTGTCAGATTGATTTTGGTATCAATCTTTTCAACCTTCAACATGCCCTCTTCAACCATATGTCAAACAAAGTGAGCATGAATGTCAATGTGCTTTGAACGATGCTGAGAGGTATGATTATGTGCCATAAAGATGGCGTTGCGGCTGTCACTGAATATAAAATAATCATTTTGTTGATACTTCATTTCACCAAGTAGTCGCTGCAACCAAATCATCTCCCGAGCACCTTTGGAAAGCGCCAAATACTCAGCTTCAGTGGAAGAAAGAGCAATAGAATGTTGAAGCCTAGAGGCCCAACTAATAGCAGCTCTGATGAACATGAATGTGTAACCGGTAGTAGATCTACGCTTATCCAAATCTCTGACAAGATCTAAATCCGTGAATCCTTGCAGCTGTTTATTGTTTCCACCAAAACATAAAACATAATCTGAAGTGCCTTTTAAATATCTTATTATCTATTTAATAGCTTCCCAATGAAGCTTCCCGGGATTGCTCATGAACCTACTTACCACTCCCACCGCATGGGAAATGTCAGGACGAGTGGAAACCATAGCATACATTATGCTACCAACTGCTGATTTATAAGGAATGTTGTCCATGAATTCCTTTTCCTCTTGTGTTTTTGGGCACAATTCAGAAGACAACTGAAAATGAGAAGCAAGAGGAGTAGAAACTATCTTGGCATCACTCATGCCAAATCTGTCCACAACTTTGTTAATGTAATCCTTTTGAGACAAAGTAATTTCTTTCTTCTTTCTGTCCCATGTGATTGTCATACCAAGAATATTCTTGGCTGCCCCTAAGTCCTTCATGGAAAATTTACTTGCCAACTTGGTTTTCAATTCACCAACAATTCAAGAACTTGTGTCGGCTACCAACATGTCGTCAACACATAAAAGAAGAATAACAAATTCTCCATTTGGAAGTTTCTTGTAATAAATGCATGGATCAGATTCACATCTTATGAAGTTTTTCTCAACCATGAAGCGATCAAATTTCAGATACCACTGTCATGGGGCTTGCTTGAGCCCATACAAACTCCTTCTTAACCTGCAATAAATGTGTGCTTGTCCTTTGTCAATAAAACCTTGAGGCTGTTCCATATACAGTTCCTCATCCACATCACCATGTAAAAATGCAATCTTAACATCAAGCTTCTCTAATTCAAGATCCCACACAGCCGCGAGTCCCAAAATAGTCTGGATAGTTGTCATTTTGACAACTGGTGAGAAAATCTCTGTGAAATCGATCCCTTCTTGCTGAGCGTATCCTTTTACCACTAGTTGAGCTTTATAGCGTTTTAAACCTCCGCCTTCATCTTTCAGTTTATAAACCCACTTGTTCTTAAGTGGTTTCTGATTTTGTGGTAAGGGGACCAAATCCCATGTGTGATTACCTTCCAACGAACTCATTTCTTCATTCATAGCAGTCATCCATTTATCTTTATCACTGCTGAGACAAGCGGCTTTATAAGTGGCCAGTTCAACTTGCTCCGAAATTAACAATTCGGGCTCTACCTCTTTAGCAAATAGAAGTTCATAATCTAAAAATTTGAATAGTAGCTTGTGTTGTCTTGTAGACCTTCTTAAAGGAAATAATGAGTTTTCCTCATTGTGTAACTCAACCTCTCTGTTTGGATAATTTGCATCCTGCGTATTACAATTTGTATGTTGTATTTGCACAAAATTTGTATCCATGTGAGCAGAGCTGTCTGCTAGATCAGGAAATTGAATTCCAAAATTCATATTGAAGTGAGCTTGATTTGGCATGAATGCCATCTTCCCTGATTTTTGACGTGAGATGGAGTCGACTTCCACAGCTGCCCCTATTTTATTCTCCCAAAGATGGTTGTTTTCTAACATATCTGCTTGTTTCCCGTGAGTGTAGGGCACTGTGTGATTGGGGATTGGGACCGAATTCCCATCACCAAAACTGGGTCTTTACTGCATGGGGATGTATGAAGTACCAGGCCCCATTTGAAGAGCGCTGCAGTCCTGCGCGTGGAGAGTACAGCCAAAAGGATTGGCGTGGGAGTTGGTCTCCTCAGCAAGGAGATGACCTGCACTGCCCACGGGTGTTATGAGACCCATGGCAGTCTTTAACGTGCACAGGTCTGGCAGACAGCCACTTTGTGAACCTGCGCTAGGCTGTGGAGTTTCTCTTGTGACACGGGTAGAATCCTGCAAATTATTCCCAATGGCAAAGACAGTGACTTCATTGTTTTTGGGTGGCATGTGTAGATTTTGATGGGGGAAGTCACGGGGGAATAAATTAGTGGCATTATTGTCACTTGAATTACTAGTATATGCAGACTGTGTATTATAAGGAGAGGAAACAAAGCCATAATCAAAATCAGAGGATTGAGAAAGCAGAATTGGGGCTAAAACAAAGGTGGGTGTCAAGTGCTAAGGATGTGCTATGTTATAGCTTTGGGAGGAGATGTGAGGCAAGCTAATACCATTTTTGGCAATATCAAACAAGGGGATATGTTCATTTCCATGTGTTTCTTCTGACAGAGCTGGAAACACAATTTCATTAAAAAGCACATCTCAACTCCTTACATTTTTCTTCTCAACTAGGTCCCACATTCAAGAACCAAACTGATCTTCTCCATAGCCCACAAATATACATCGCTGTGATTTTGAATCAAGTTTACTCCTCTTCTCCTTAGGAACATGAACAAATGCTTGACAACCAAACACCCAAATGTGAGAATAAGAAATTCTCTTTCCCAGCCATTCTTCTTCCGGAATACCGAAATCCAGCCAAGATGAGGGACTACGATTGATTAAATACACAGCGGTATTACATGCTTCCACCCATAATTCTTTTCCCAAACCAACATTAGAAAGCATACATCTATCTTTCTCAAGAATTGTTTGATTCAGCCTTTCCACTGCCCCATTTTCTTGTGGAGTATATGGGACAACCTTGATTCTCTGAATACCATAATTTGCACAAAAATTATCAAACTCCAAAGAACATAATTCACCCCCATTATCCATCTTTAAACATTTTATTTTATGACCACTTTGATTTTCAACAAGTGCTTTGAAAATTTTAAATTTTGAAAACACTTCAGATTTACGAGACATCATGTAAATCCACACTTTCCGAGTATAGACATCAAGAAAAGTAACAAAATATTTTGCACCTCCATAAGAAGTTACCTCCGTAGGTCCAAAGACATCTGAGTGCACTAGCTCCAGCGATGTTGTCTTCTTGTCATGTCCATTCTTCAAGAAGTTGACCCATTTTTGTTTTCCACAAAGGCAATGTTCGCAGAATTCCAAATTTGTAGATTTTAAACCCGGTAATTGATCACGGTTGAGCATCAATTCAAGGCCTTTCTTGCTCATATGGCCTAACCTTTGATGCCAAAGAGAAACATTGTTTCCTATGACTGTCATAGCAGCTCCCACCTCACTAGGACACTCTAAAAGATACAAATTGCCAACTCTATTGCCTTTGGCAATCACCATGGAACGTTTGGTTACCTTCCATGAATCCGCAAAGAAAAATGTATGGCAGCCTTGTGTATACAATTGACTGACATAAATCAGATTTATTTTTAACTTTGGAATATGACAAACATCTTTGAGAAGCCATTGGCCTCCTCCTTCCAATGGAAAAATAACATCACCTTTGCCAATAATTTCACAAGAATTATTATCACCCAAATAAACTTTTTTGAATTTACCTTCTTGATAATTTGTAAGCGAATCCGTGCAAGAAGTGGCATGAAAAGAAGCACCGAAATCCATGACCCAAGATTTTTCTTTTGTGTCACTTGCAGAAAGTACTAAAATACCATCATCCTTGTCATGAACAATATTTTCTTCGCTGTACAAAACCCTTTCTTGCGCCTTCTTGTATTTGTGACAATCTTTCTTAACATGACTAGCCTTCCCACAAAACCAACAGCCGCCTTCTTTTCCTCTAGACTGCAATCTCCTAGCAGATTGAGACCACCGGTTGTAATTATTTCTGCCTCTATATTGGCTTCTTCCTCTATTCTCGGTGCTCACCATAGTGAGAGCATCACCGGATGAAGACTCATTATTCCTCCTTCTCAAATCTTCGAAGAGAATAGTAGCTGAAATTTCATCGAAGACCAGCTTCTTGTTTGATGCTGAAGTGCTTACTGCTATTACAAGTCCATCCCAGCTGCTGGGAAGAGAACACAGTAATATAACAGCCTTATTTTCATCATCTATGGGCATGCCACCTGAGATTGCTTGACTGATAAAAGTATTAAATTCATTAAGATGATTTGTCATGGCTTTGCCTTCTCTCATCTTAAGCTTGTACAACTTCTTCATAATGAAGACTTTGTTCACAGCGGATGCTTGTGCATATGTCGAATTCAGCTTATCCCATACCTCCTTTGTTGTTGCTTTTTCTGCAACATTATGCAAGATATTATCGCCTAATGCAAGAAAGATTGTGGCTTTAGCTTTTGCATCAAGCTGCTCCCAATCTTCGTCTTTCATGGTGTTTGGTTTCTTTGTTTTTCCTTCAAGTGCAAGAAAAATATCTTGCTTGATTAACAACAACTTCATTTGTGTCTTCCATATTTCGTAGTTCTTCCCAGAGAATCTCTGAACTCTTAAATCTTCCATGATTCTGAAATTTCAATTACTGAAAACTCAACCAACGATTGACCTCGCTCTGATACCAATTGTAGAATTAATGATCAGAATACAATTAAATACAAAACACACAATTTATCGTGGTTCACCACAATAGTGGTTACGTCCACACTAAGAGCAGAGGAATTGTATTAATCTCCAAATCGAATGTTTTACAATAGAAAGGAGAGACTTATTAATAAGCTCATATAGAGCAGCTAAAAGGGCAAGGCTGCAACAGACAAAAGTCCGTTGACCTTCCAATTCTAACAAAACCAACATTTTTGTGAGGCAAAGACACATTCTAAACTTGCGTTTCACGTTCAAAATCTTGCCTTGGGAATTTTTGACGCCAAAATTTGGAAGAGAATGAAGTGTACAGAGTTTGTAGTTATTTGTGCCTCTCCAAACTAACATTTGTGGAGCTAAGAGATTTCCATTTGTAAAGAGATTTTGCCAAGACTAGTTATACGCATTTAATGGATGAAGTTTTTTATTTGACTTACAACTCATTCATAGACCAATATAGCTGCGTTTTGGGAGATTTTTTTGCACTCATTCAAGTCCATTCATGGTCATTTTTATGAATCATAGTTTCCTTGACTAGTTCGTGGTCCTTTACACATTTCATAGGACATTTTTGGTTCAAATCTGGGTCAAATTTTTTTATGCATGGGTCATTTTTGGCTTTAAAACGTAATTTTCTTTGCAAAATCCCAAAAAAAATTTTGTTTTCCTTCCATAATTTTGTTGCGCCAAGCATTTGTATGATGTTATTTTTGAATTTTGGGTTTGAGGATTTGCATTATAAAAGATCACCAAAATGAGAGTGCAAGTGTGTAACTTGCAATTTGTTCATCTATGAATAACTGACTATTGGTCTTGTGAGACCCAACCAAGGATAAAGCATAAAGCTGCAGACCAAGAAGATGTAACAACAATCATTTTGAAGTTGCTCCTGTATATGCAAGTTTAGACAATGATACAATGGAACCTCATGTTATTTTCATGCCTTTATTAATAGTTGTTCTAGTTATATTGAAGCTTCAAAATCAATTTTGAGCACTTGATGATAATTTTCTATGGAGTGGAGGAATATTTATTGAAAAAATGCTTAGGATAAGGACATTTCAAGGAGAACAATAGATTGATACCCTTTTAGTCAACATAATGGATAGCTAAGTGTAGGTCCAATAGATTTGTAACAACCATTAGTGTCAATGTGTATCACAACATTAGTAACAAATACGAAGATGTAGATTGGTTGCTAAAAAGATGTTTCAAGATGGATATTGATCCTATGATAGTTCGGGCAAAGTTCAAATAGAAACCAATGCAAGGGTTAAATTGTTACTTAAAGGTATCTTCATAATTCAAGCTTCTCATTTCAATTTCACTAAGAGAATTTCCCTATAGAAAGCTTGTTCTTCTACTCAAATGTTGTAAATTTGATTGCAAGAAGCATGTGATCTTCCCAAACTTGGTTATTCCCATGACATGTATGAACTTCCCATGTTCTTCCCCACCTTGGCTAGGAAGAGAGAGGTGATCCCACAAAGATGTGTCCCACTTTTAGGCATGAAGAAAAATCACGCAGATGAATTTTTTTCATTTTTGACCCCTTCAAGCGAATGGGGGTGTTCACGCGAAGGGGAAAAACCCCTTGGCATGAACTAGATGAAATGGGAGGTTCGCTCGAACTAGACCCAATTCAAGCGAACCCTATGAATCAACAAAAAAGAAAAAATTTGCATAAATTTTCCATGGGGGGTTCACTAGAACGGGTTCATGCGAACCCCCTTCACTAGAAGGGCTGTTCTAGCGAACCCCCTGAATTTGGCCTTCATCTCCAAAGCCAACAAATTTCTGCAAATTTTTTCCCTTTGAAGGTATCAATCAAGGACCAAATAAAACAATCTTCTGAAACCCAAATGGAAGATGATGCTACCAAATAAAGGGCAATTTTTTATCTTGCAAAACCCATATGGACTTGCACATTATTTTTAAAAACTCATGACTATTCAAAGGCATCGATTTTGGCTTGTAACACATATTCCAAAGCCCATCATTATTCGATGAGATGTCTCAACACTTACATATCAATTATGAAACCCAATCCAAGCCTTACTAGGGCCCGCGATTATAAGAAGATACATTATTTTGTTTGAGTTTTGGAAACAAAAGGTCGTATGCGGTAAAAATGATATTTTTGTGAGGCAAAGACACATTCTAAACTTGCATTTCAAGTTCAGAAGCCCACCTAGGACATTTTTACGCCAAACTTTGAAAGAGAATGAAGTTTGCAGACTTTGTAGTCACTTGTGACTCTCCAAACCAAATTTTTTGGTGCTAAGAGATTTTCCATTTGTCAAGAGATTTTGCCAAGACTAGTTATACATATTTAATGGATGAAGTTTTTTATTTGACTTAGAACTCATTCATAGCCCTATATAGCTACATTTTGGGAGATTGTTTGCATTCGTTCAAGTCCATTCTTGGTCATTTTTATGAATCATAGTTTTCTTGACTATTTCATGGTCATTTATGCATTTCATAGGGCATTTTAGTTTCAAATTCGGGCCGAATTTGATTATGGGTCATTTTTGGATTTAAAACATAATTTTATTTGCAAAATCCCAACATATTTTAATTTTCCTTCCAGAATTTTGGTGCGCCAAGCGTCTGTATGATGTTATTTTCCAGTTTCGGGTCTGAGGATTTGCATTATAAAAGAACACCAAAATGAGAGTGCAAGTGTGTTACTTGCAATTTGTTCATCTATGACTGACTTTCTATTGGTCTTATGAGACCCAACCAAGGATAAAGCATAAAGATGCAGACCAAGAAGATGTAAGAACAATCATTTTGAATATGATTTTGTATGTGCAAGTTTAAAGACAAAGCTATAGTAGAACCTCATGTTATTTTCATACCTTCATTAATAATTATTCCAGATATATTGAAGCTTTAAAATCAATTTTGAGCACTTGATGATAATTTTCTATGGAGTGGAGGAATATTTATTGAAAAAATGCTTAGGATAAGGGAATTTTCAGGATAACAAAAGATTGATACCTTTTTAGTCAACATAATGGATAGTCAAGTGTAGTTCCAATAGCTTTGTAACAACTATTAGTGATCAATATATTTCATAACATTGGTAACAAATATGAAGATGCAAATTGGTTGCTAAAAAGATGTTTTAGTGACTCTCTTTACTTTTTAAATTCATGTTAATTTGAAGATGGAGATTGATCCTATGGTAGTTCAAGAAAATCTTAAATAGAAACCAATGCAAGGGTGAAGTTGTTACTTAAAGGGGTCTTCATACTTCAAGCTTTTCACTTCAATTTCACTAAGAGAATTTCCCTATAAAAATCTTGTTCTTCTCCTCAAATGTTGTAAATTTGATTACAAGAAGCGTGTGATCTTCCCAAACTTGGTTATTCCCATGGCATTATGAACTTCCCATGTTATTCACCACCTTGGCTACGTAGAGAGGTCTTTCCCACTTGCAAGTACTTCCCCTCACGTAGCAAATTCGTGTTGCAGCTAATGATTTTCCAAAAATTGGTGCTTCCTACACAACATATGGTGTTCTTTCCAACATGTACTCGGGTTTCTAAATCATGAAATTATGGATTTCAAGGTTGCAAAAGTATATGAAGCAAGAATGAACACATGATGGAGCCACACAGGAAAAAGAATGAGTGATAGAATGATTGTGGGTGTAGAATTCTTTCAAGATTGAAATGGTCATGAAAGGATGCTTCCCAGTATAGGCCATTATGATGTAGAATAATCGAGGATGCAAGTTTCTTTCAAGCTCAAGATTTTTCCACCAAACCTGAGAACATTAATCACAAAGCATCCTGTAGCCGCATGAAGACCGAGAAAGGATGATGCAATAGGATTCATGTCTTGTTCAACACATAGTTTATTTTCATCATGCATTTTGTAACTTTTTAATTGATAAATTACATGTAATTATGTAAAAATAAGATGTAATTACATGTGATAGTATCACATGCAAAGTTGTAACATGTACAATCAGATTACAAGTGCATTAGGTTTTGTAATCTTGAATAAGTCAAAGATAGTTAAGGGTTTCCCCTTCTTTCTCCACCTTTTTCTTAGCCCCTCACTTATAAACAAAGGAGGGTTCTCATTGTAATGACCATCTTTTGGCAATGCAAGAAAACTATGCCTATTTGTATATGCATTCTAAGACTCTGAGATTAGATGTAAATTGAGTTGTTTTCAATGAAAGAGGCAAGTTTTTTTGAGACTTTGTGTCAATCCAAACTGTTATGTGATGACATTTTCTTAAGTTGATTGTGAGTTGTAGTTCCTTGTTCAAGAGGGATTTGGATTCAATCTTGCAGACTTTGAGTTTCATATTGATTTTAGAGATATAATTTGATTTCAGGTTTGATCTTGGAGACTTTGGGTTGTGTATCAAATCTGAGATTAACATAGGATGCTCAAGAAAGAGAATAAATTGCAGACTTTGTGCTGATTTTTTTTCTTCGTTTGTGCATGCAAGGTGACATACGTGTTAGAGACTTTGAGTTGCACATGCGTTTCATTCTTGTTCTCAAAATCTCATAAGGATCCATAGAAAGACTTTGAGCTTTCATGAGCTTCTTGGTTGCATAAATTGCTGGTACATTGAAGATTATTCTTACATCTAATCTTCTGTTTATCAAAATCATTGCTCCAACAGATGCTTTTTAAGTTAAATACGCTATTGTTTTAAGATTGTATTGTAATAGTAACATCTATTCTTAAATAAGAGAATAGGATGTGTGTCTCACCCTGATCCAACTTAGTGTAAATAAATAGTTAAGTATTTCCCTGAGAAGTAGTAGAGACTGTATCTCACATGTTGTGGCTGGAACCTTTGTTTTGCAATTAATCCTTAAAAACTGTCAGTTGCAAACTATCCACAGTTTTGTAAGTTGTGGTCACAGTGATTTACAAAATTGCCACCCAACAAATATCTCTTTTATGAGAAAACCAAGTAATTTTTAAATTGAGGTACAAATTCTTAATTTATTTTGACTATGTAATTTTCAAATTATTGTGATTTCATTTTATTTCAGCTATGTGGAATTATGCATTAATTTTGGAATTATTTCTTATGTGAAAATGTAGTCTTAACATGTAGACATCATCTCTCTAAGAATTAATATATAGATAAAGATAAATTAGACAAACATATTAAATGAATAAAAATGCATATACATAACAATATGAGAAAAAGGTTTTTTTCTTTCTAATTCGTTATGTTAATATGGACCGTGAGCTTAGAAAGAATTATCATCTAGTCATTAGATGTGAAGACTACTTTACTTTTTGTGGTGTTAAGTTTAAAATGGACACTCTCTTTGTTGACAATGTGTTGTATAACATTGCTAAGAATATGTTGTTGACTATATATTGTTAGTATTGGTTTGCTTCTGCTTGCTGTAGGTGATAGATTTTTGATGTTGTTGTTAGTGTGTTGATAGTTCTACACCTTCAACTATAATTTTGTAAGAGTCAACACCCTTATTTTGCTTCTAATTAATATAAAATATAATATGAAAAAGCACTAACATATTCAACTTCACACAACTACCATTGTACATATTGTAATAAATTTCCTTAAAATAAATACAAGACTAAATAAAGGGATCCAATTTTCAACCTCTGATAGATTGCAAAATTCTATCACAAGTCTTGTGCTTAGTAAACTAAGGGTGAGGTGTGGTGAAGATAATTTAAAGAGTGGTTCTCGCATGACAACAAGAATAAACTAAGGGCCCATTTGTTTCACAGAATTCGTGTATGCTGGAATTGTCACTTCTGGAATTCAACTAAATTTTGGAATTCTGCTATTCTGAAAATGAATTCTAGAATATGGGCTGGACCTGTTTGGTTCACCTGGAAGATGACTGAGAAGATGCATAAAAAATTTTAATTGTTTATTTCTTAATTTTTTAAATACGACATGTATATGTGTGTATATATACACATGTACACATATGTGTGTATATACACACATACACACATGTGTGTATACACACATATACACATATATAGATATATATACACATGTATGTATGTATGTATGTATATATACACACATACATGTATACACATACACACATGTGTGTGTATACACACATATACACATATTTGTGTATATATACACATATGTATATACATGTGTACACACACACACACACACACACACACACACACACACGTGTGTGTGTAAAGCTTAAATTTGGTTTTATAAAAGTTGGAATTGGAATAGCCAATTCCAATTCCACCTATTTGGGTGGAAGATGCATATTCCCATTTTGGGCCAAAATTGGAATTTAAATATTCCAATTCCAGTTTTGTAAGATGGACACAAACATGGAATTGACATTATCCGAAATTAGATAATGCCAATTCTAGTCTAACTCCGTGAAACAAACGGGCCCTTAGTTTTCAGCCAATGGAAATTGCTCATAAGATATTTAATGGGAAACATTGTTAATTACAACCTTAGAATAGTTTAATATAATTCATACCAAAATGTTTAAGAACCAGGAAAATCTACAAATCAAAGTACCTTCACGTAACAAAAACACTATTCCATCTTATAACTGTCACACAAAAAGACATCTATACTATTACAATTTAAAAGCATATTTGCTTACTTGCCTTGAGAAATTCTCTGTTTGTTTAGTAGAAATGAATTTTTAACACGATGACGACGTTTTGAAGTCAAAACTAAGCTTGCCATCTTTTGTTATCATTATTTGGTTCCCTTTCTAGACTTGTACTTTGAGGAGCAATTGACTGATTATAGGAAATAGAAAGGACAAATTCTTTGTACATCTCTGGATTGGGGTTTCTTTTAGTAATATGATTTAAACAACATATTTTAAATTTCTATTTGTTTGGTAGAAATTATACTAGTTTTTCAGTAACATTCATTTGTTAGTGTCTTTTGAAATGAATAACTTGAATAAGATGATATCTACTTATTAGAGGAAAAGAGCCAATGGATGATCATGTTCTAATAATTGTTATAGTATTTGTTAATTTAAAGTCCAATAATTTTAACAATGTTGTACCAATGGTTGTGACTTTAAAATTGTTAGTGGTTGATGATGACCTTATAATTGAATAAAATGTATTCCTTATATCTAAAAATGTTAACACATCATGTGATGCTACATTGGTGCACCAATAAGACATGACTTAATGCACAACCATAGATCTCACTTTTTTTTTGGCCTATTTGGACACCTAGGCAAAAAGCATGCTAATGTGGAATCATATTTGATGATGTGGTCTTGAAACCTGAGTTATAAGTGGGAGACTTGCCAAATAACCTGCTCTAAAACTATGAGAGTGATTTGAAATTTCTGTTAATGTTAGGTTTAAACAACAAACTATAAGCTTGGATTTGCTTAGTGGACATTATGCTAGTTTTTTTAATACTTCTCACTTATTATGTAATTTCAAATGAATCATGTAATAAGATTGGATCCATCTATTTATGTGATTTCATACAAACCATATAAACAAATCAAAACTTAAAATATATAAATTTTTTGCCCTTTTTGGACACCTTGACAAAAAAACATGTTGAGTGGCATCATATTTGATGATGCGGCTCTGTAACGTTTGTTATAAGAAAAGGACTTGTCAAGTAAGTTGTTGAGAAGCACATAGTTAGAGTGCTCAAATGAACAACCTAAACAAGTTATTTTTTTTATCTAGATTAGAATGTAGCTTTAATGTCAAATTTA
Organism: Thuja plicata; assembly: GCA_018584345.1. Lineage (NCBI taxonomy): Eukaryota > Viridiplantae > Streptophyta > Pinopsida > Cupressales > Cupressaceae > Thuja > Thuja plicata. The sequence continues at coordinate 465,978 of MU216696.1, read as the reverse complement.
AACAACACATTCTAACCATCTTAGGTGTTAGGTTTCACATCATGGGCTACGACCGAAGGTTTCCTCACCCAGTTCTTTCCTACCAATATGCCCCCGAATTTATTGTATATTCTATTTTTACAATCAACCTTTAATTTTTCTATAAAAACTATGCTAAGATCCACCATTTAAAATAGACCACCCAAACCCATCAAAACCTATATACTTTCTAAGCCAAACTACTAAAGATGATAGTTGAAATCCGTGTTTTTTTTAGGTCAACTCCAGCACGAGGGAAGCAACATAGAAACACCAAAGAATCGAACAAAGGTTCTTCTTTGTTGGTATTGATTAAAGATCTACAATACAAATGTGTATAAACCAATTCGAGATAAACTATTAAATTTCTTTAACGTTGCCAAAGATGGTATATACAGGTGGATCTGACACCCAAGAATCCCTCCCTACACTTGTACTCTGTTAAGACTTGCATCTCACATTTTTATATTGCCAAACACCATTAACATTTTCTTCCCAGTTTCCTGTTTTCACATTCTTTGTCGTTGCCTCACGTTCCACCTCTGATTTTCTCACTGTCAAGTGAGATAATTGTTTTAAATGCTGATGTTAGCTGGATACCAGGCTGGAGCTATAATCTGTTCTGTTATTCAATCCTTCAACATAATTCTAATGTTTTCTCAATTTGTTTCAGGCTAAGACAATAGAATGCTTTGTTTTGAAGCGTGAGTAGGATTATATGTTTTGCATGGGGCGGTTTTTGTTTTGTTATGTTGGTGGGCATAAAAACACCTGTAAATGGCAGTCCTGTCTCTCATTCTTTTTTAGTTTGGCCAGTACTATCAACCATTCCGTGGTACACAAATGGGTGTTTTGTTTTCATTTTCGTCCTTTTGGGTGTCTTTCTCTGCGTTTTCTACTGCTCACAACGATCATGGCCAGACTCAGAGAGTGGAAATTTGTCGATTTGAGTGAATATTTTAAAGGGTGGTTTGATTAAACATTACATTTCCACTGATCCGGGAGGTTGGTGGATAACCTCAATTAATGGCTTTAATGAGCTTGTTGTGGAAATAATTTATGTATGATAGAGGTTAGAAATATGGAGAGTATATTTGGATAATGAAAAGGGAGAAAATAATTGACAATGTGTGTAGGATTATAATATTGGAGTGGTATATATATTAGTTTTGTATGATATTTGTAAGATAGAGGTTTGATGTCAATCTCTTTTGGAGAGAGAGAACTATCAAATCAATTTATAATTTACTTAATAATTGTTTAGTATTATTTTATAATTGTAAAAGATGTGTAGAGCTTATAATATGATATATAGGTGTTAACTATTTAATGAAAATGCTGCTAATTAAATTATAAGATTTAAAAAAAATATTTGAGATTTGTGATTTAACATTGAGTCACCTAGATCTTTTTGAATTAGTCATCTTTTCATGAAGAGCAATGGTCCACATTGTATATAGTTGCAACAAAGTATGAAAAAATAAATTGGCCACCTACTCTTCAGTAAACCATTTTTTTAAGAAGGCACTTGACCTACTTTGACCATTTGGAAGAGATAAATCTGTTCTTGATGTGTCAATTTGAGCCTAGCATCAATGAATTGGTCTCATTCTATAGTAATGGTGCAACCTAAATTATTCTCTATTTGTTGAAGTCTCTAGAATTTTTGAGGTATCCAATAGTGGTGGAAAGCAATGACACAAGAGACTTGGGTTAAATATCATATGCAACTAAAGATAAAAATAAAGATTGGGAGTGAAAGTATTATCACTGACTTATTAATGGTTTGGGGCTTGTCTTGAAGTTGACAAATTTTGAGGTGTGATCTTATTGTATTTCCTTATCATTTGTAGCCACATTTGATCACCAACTTTAAACGTGTGAGGTTCGCGATGTTTATCATGGTGCTACTTGAATTTTTCATTTACCTATTGTAAATGACTTGTACAAACATCATCAAATGCACTTAATCAATTCAATAACTTTATCAATTTTCTTTTGAGTTGAAATAGTTATTATTGTTGATACCAAAATGTGATAAGCTACATCAATGGGTGCTAGAGGTTACTTGATAGGCTTAGAAAGGATGTGTATGGTAGAATTGTGTAAAAATTTGTTGTAGCTATCATAAATGAAATGCATAGATTCATCTTAAGTGTGAAAATTATTCAAATTGTACATTCTAAGAAGATACGCTATAATCTTATTTACAACTTCAATGTGCCCATCATTCTATGGATGAAATATGATAGAAATATTCAATAACCTTGTGCTTTTGTTAGATAAGATATTTGTTGGACTCCAAAGTCAATCTTCAAGATAAAATTATAGTTGAGTGTTGGAGTTGATGATTGAATTCTCACAACACTCCAAAGATCACCTACAATAAAAGAATTCTAGATCACATAAAAAAGAAGCAATTTATTTTTTATGAAACTTGATATCTCGTTAGATTTAAAATGAATAATGATTCATGATTATTAGAGTATACAATGAGAAACCCTTTTTATAAAGGCAAGGATAGAACCAAGATAAGAATTAAATTAGATCATAACATGTGCCTTAATCTCATGACTTGAGGCACAAAAATATATGACCCTAGTAAGCTTTAGTATATTAGTATGAATAGAACTTAAAAAAAACTAATTAGATGGCTTACCATTTTCCCACCAACACCTCCTTAAGTGCAACTTAGGGAGCATGATAAAATGAAAGAATGTGTGGATGAGTCCCAACTACAAGACCTAATGAGGTACATTTACAAATAAATAAATCTCTCACAATTAGGTAAAGAAGAAACTATCACATGCAAAATAAATCTTTTCCAAAAAAGAGAAGAAATGAGAAAACAATGTAAACTAACATGTGTACATGTGTGTGTAAGGTTTCCCTATCTTCCCCTTCATTTTTGGTGTGATGAAGCCTATGAGGTTATTGGTAATACTTTAGGTAGATTCTTGAAGGTAGACCTTGTGCCAAAAGTCTTTGGTCATACTTCATTTTCCTGCATTCTATTTGAAGTTGATATTTCAAAAGATTTTCCTAGAGAGGTCATTCTATAGGTTAATGATAGATCTTGGTGTCAGCTGGTGGACTATGAGGGTATACCATTTTTATACAGGAACTATTTTCCTACTGGTCATTTGGCTTCTGAGTGCTCCAATAATGTTTTGTAGACAATCTTCTTCAACTTGGTGGAAGAATTTTGTTCATGAGGTCTCTTAAATTTTTTTATGTTGTTGAACTAAGGCTGATGTTGATTTAGAGGAGTCATAACCACCCACTCCTATCTCTTCTCCCCCTGGTTCAACTGATTTGCCTAAATATATAGGGATGTTTCTTTCTCCAAATTCTTCTGCTCCTCTCCATTATACTACTGATTTAACTGAGCTAGTGAGGTTCTCTAGTACAAATCTATTTTTGACAATAAAATGTGTGGTGCTAGGTCTTTTTCTTTTCTCCAATTGATGTTTACTAGACTGATTCTACTTCAGAAAAATTTCATAATGGTGTCTTGTGGATTCTTCTATTATTTTGTTGGTAATGTTATTGTCTCTAGTGATGTTGTTCTCTCTAACAATATATTTCCAGGCTAACCCACCTTTTGTATGGGTCAATGTTGTTCTGATTGTAATAATGGATCTACTTAGACAATTGTTCAATGTAAGAATAAATATCCCACTAAAAGTTCTTCAACTTCTCAAGTTAGGATGTTAGACAAGAAATCCCAAAGCTTTGATTCTAAATTAGATATAATATTTTTCTCTCCAACTTTGTTGTTTCTTTGCTGGTTGCCATGTTTTTGTGACTAGTTTTGTTCCGATTTTGGATTTTAAGGTTTGTCTTTGATTTGTAACAGGTTGGGGACCTTCTCCACTTACTTTAAGAAAAAAACATGTATATGCGATAAAATAAATGAGGATTCAACATGACTCCCCACGGACTACTATAAAAAATGTATAACTTATATCCTTTCAATAGAAGAGAATTAATAAGACTATAAATCCCTCTCACAAAGTAGCTCTTGTGAAAATGACGAGATCTTGAAGACAAAAAGTAATATATTGCTTGTAAACAAATTTTCTCCCCTTAGAAAGAAATATATATTCACTGGTGATTGTAGAAGTCATTCCATAATTCAAGGATAAATAGCTAACATAAATCCAAAATGTGTTTTTGAGAGAAACTCTTGTATCCTAATGCTAGATGTCTTTACGAAAATACCTAAATGAAATGTCAAATTAGAGAAGTAAAAATAGGAGAGGAAAAAGTTTGAACTATAACTAAAAATATATTAAAGATGTGATGACATCACTTCCATAAAATATATAATGTAAATATACTCCAATGTGTCCTCAAGATTTGCAATGTGAGACTACAAATAAAGATGATGAGCTTGATAGATAGGAATCCCAATGAGTTGTATCTAGAAGGTATTGAATTTTTTTACTACATTGAATCAATAAGATTCATGGATTCAGAAATAGTAGTCTCATCAATAATAATAGGAGATGCATATTTAATTTTGATAGGATGACAAGAAGAAAGAGGAGAACTCTCTATGTCAAAAAAATATACAAGACTTTTATTATATTCAAGCTCCTCTAAATTATCATTATCAAAGGGTACATTTCTTGCATTATCAATGGGAATACGGAAATTCATGGCAAGATCATATAAGAATGTAGAGAGATGCGAGTCTCCAAAAATCTGTCAAATTTTTCTCTAAAATTGTATGTGTGGGCAATCAAAGTTACAAATGACATGTATAATGTCATAAGAAACACTAAAAAGTCAATATTTCAAAATTATCAATATCAATATCCCATCCTAATTTCATCCCATGTATGTCGTGTTCACATATGAGTCCATAAAGATAAGACAAAAGGTGTGTTGGGTGAAGGTGTCTCAACCTTAGAGTCCTAATGATTATTTATTTAATTATTCAATGCATATATTAATGATATACTAAGTTTCTAACTTTGGTCTTGTCATATCACTTTGTAGGACCTCTTGGTGAGTTGGTATCCTACATGGCAAGTGATGACTATGAAAAAGTTCCTATTTTCTAGGAAGGTGGCTCCCACCTTTGAGGACCTATACTTTAGGTGAAAAATGTCATAAGTTTCTATGTTGGTTTTTCCTAAAAGAATTTGACAACCTATTATGAAAATTTTATGAGATGTAAGAGTTAATTGTGGAAGTCTCTAATTCATGTTAGGAATGTGTAAGAGTCCATATTTGTTAGATAGCTATGTGCAAAGGGAAACACTTATTCTTGGATTTAACATTTGTTATGTAGAAGATGATTTGCATGTGGAAAGTTGACTATTGAATAAGAGATAGGTGTTGGTTTTGAAACTTGATATGTGCAATGTGTCTTATTTATGATAGCTTTTTTTTTAGACACCACTTTACTAACTTTGCATTGGACATAGTTTTGGAAACCATGGGCACCTAATCTTCATATGTGATCTCAATAAATACTTGATGTCTTAGAGTATTTTGATCCATAATCCTTTGTTGTCCTTGATGAAAAAATTTCTAACTCACATTGACAATGGATTGCATCTTCAGTTTTGAGTAAGTGACATTGACAGTGAATTACATATTAAGTTTTGAAATTGACATTTTTGTGTCATTATACACATTAGAAAATAGTAGCATCATCAATATTATGCATATTGGAAAATAGTGTCATCACTAATATCAGTTGTGTACAATATTGACTTTATGGGCAAATGCAGTTTATATGGGTGTTATGGTTATAACAGTGAAATGGTTTTCAATAAAGCACTTCATAGTATTTGTTGTTTGTGTCTCAAAAGCACTCTTGTATTTTGTGTTATTAAGAAGAAGTTTTGTATAATGTTGAAGCATGGGTCACAAGTTATGACCAAGGCATTGAAAAAGATGCAATTGCTAGGACCCTTTGGTCGGTCCCCTTGACATTGTTTAAGTGGATAAAATGTGATAAAACCACATTTTAGTGATAGTTAATCGGCATTTATTATGGTGTAATGTGAGTACCATATTTTGTGCTTCGAGCACCACATTTGAAGCTTCATTTTGTTTTGGTTAACTATTATGTTAACCCTAGCTCTATCAAGCTAGGCTATCACAGCCATGCTTGGTAGTTTCTCACAACATACATAATTCAGAAACAAACATTGGGATATCAGTTGGAAAGAAGGTGGAATAGTTTTGATCTTGAGAGTTTGGTAGCAAGGATTCTCGGGATTCTATCAGGTGTATACAATTCCTAATCTTTTTATCAGTTTTAGTTCATCTGCCTGTGTTTTTAGTTGAAACACATTTTTCATTTGCCTAAATGTGTTAATTTTGTGTTTACTTCATCCTTGAAAAGATAAGCAACAGTCTCACATTTTATCATAATTTTTTTGCATTACTATATTTTCATGGGTTTAATACTTTTCATCATAGGCATGCTTGTTATACAATTAGTAACATGCATCATGCATGGTTTATTTTTCATCTTTGTATTGCGACATCATCAATTTATAGGTTATGATAACTTGTCTTGTGTGTTTGTTCAAATCCGAGTAAGGGCACTCATTCATGCATTGTTAAAAATATACTCTTTTGGGTAACCCGCATTAGGGTTTACGTGCTCATTCTCTTTTATCCATGTTAGGTATATTTTGTAATGCCATCTTTATTAGTTAACACATTGTCAAGTGAAAATTTGTTAGTACAACTGTCATATTGACTGTGAGGTCACTATGTTACATTCATATTTTATGGCATTGTGTATAATGCATTACATGTCTTTGAATGCACAGTTGCATTGAGTATTATTTGCATTGTCTACTAGCTCTTATTTTATCATATGTCACGGGTATATACATGTGTTTCAAGGGCATACTTAGATGCACTCATGTGAGAAGATTATGATGCTATACAATTAACAAATTTTAAGCTTGTATGACATCCATACACAGTTACTCCATATGGGTCGACCTAGGTTATGATACACCTGATGGTTATTGATAGCTAGTATTAAATTATGTTGAATTAATGCATGAAGATACAATTTTTTGTTAAGATTATTTAACATACAGTTTGGGTGTGATCACATTTGGGATTTGTTACACATGACATTGATATTCTAATTTAACCACGCTTTTAGTGACAATGATCTATAATGGACACATGGCTGTCGATAGATTTATGGAGGAAAAACATGATGAAAGATACATATTGATAATCAATTTCAGTAACAGTTATGTTCGGTCTCCATCATTCAGTTTGAAGTTAGTTTATACTGTGAAGTCTATAAATTTGCACAGGCAGTATGATTCAGATGTACAAACAGAGAATATTATTTGGGTATTTATTGATTAGACTTTGATATTGTTGTGCACAATCAGTTTTTTGTCAGAAATGATTGATTTTTTTTAAGTCTATGATTAGACATTATGCACTAATGAGCATAATGGCATTTGTTATGTTCAATAATGTGTAGTGTGTAGTTGTAGGGTCCAAATAGCAATCAAGTTTTTTGATCTCTTTATGTAGTAGGTTATAAAAGCGTTGAAAGACCTATAAGGAAGATTGTAATGAGGTCAGTGAGGCATAAAGACAGTGAGGCACAAGTCCAATGAGGCATTAAAATTATCAGTGAGATGGATAAATTGATTTAAAAGATAAAGCCAGTGAGGCTAAGTTTGAGTGGTTTTATTCCCCAAGAAGGTTTCCACTCAAGACAATACTTGTGTCAATCTTTTGTACATGATGTGTGCTTATTCCTATCTGCATTATTTGATTTAATTTTTCTCAAGCTTATTAAAGTTTTTAAAAGGAGTTAAAAGTTTTATTTTGCGTATGATTATTGATTCAACCCCCTCTTAGTAATCACTATACTCCAATAATATGATAGGTTGATTCTTTTTCTTATATATAATTACGCTACCATAATTGCTACAATATTCTTTGTTGTTACTCTTGTAGAGCATGGGCTCTGTGCATTGTATTGTAGCTCTTGTTGCTAGTAATATAATTGAGTATGGGCTTTTCCTAAAAGGATTTTCCCTTGTAAATTTGGTGTTATGATTTTCATTATATTTAAATATGAAATTTTCTTTTAATGTGCATGTAAACTATAACTATGAAGGGTTCGTAATAATTTTTGTATTCACTCCTAATTTGACTAGTGTTGGAAGCATTTTCTATAACTTAGATTTAGTTTTGATCTTGTATATGGTGTTGAGATAAGTGATAGGGTGTTGATCAATTATCATGTCCAAAATTACCTTTAGGGATCAATTTCTTAAGCCTACTTGTTATTAGTTAGTGGAAAGAGCCATTTTATTGTCTCACATGCTTTAGTCATTGTTGAATCTTGCATCAAAAAACTTGATGCTTGCAAAGTGTTTAAGGTGCCGGCAACCAATCATTTACACTAGATCAAAGATGAAAATAGTGTTTATAAATTCATCTTTCAATTTATTAAGAATAAATATAAACAAAGGATAATCAGTGCTATCATGGATGAAAAATGGCACCCTTTGTAGCTCATCTCCAAGCTACATCAACTTTTTTCATAATCACTATCAAAACCTCTTTCAAGGTAAAATTGTATTTGATGATTATTGTAAAGTTTTAGAAGGTGCTAGTGAAGATTATATCTCCACTCATATTTCCACCTCGACTAATAAGAACATTAATCTCAATAACCTCCCAACTAATTTATTTCAAATAATATAGTCTTATATCAAATTATATTTATATGTTTGTCAATTTGTACCACTTAGTTTGGAATTTGTGCCATCATTTATGAAAAATAGACCTTCACCATCAAATTGGACACACAAAAATAATAACAAAATAGAGATATAATAGACTTCCATTGGACTTGTGCCCTCCTTTATGAAGGTGATAAACCTTCATCATTAAAACCCATTCCCCAAAAATATTAAAATGAAGATACAGTGGACTTCCACTAACTTCTTATTTTTGAAGAAATAAAACACAACTCAATCAATAAAGGTGTCTATCATTTTAAAAAGACCAATCCAAACCAATATTAGCAAGCTATTTTTAAAAGCTTAGTTTAGTTCTTTCGAGTATGACATTTTCAAAAGAACTTGTCAGATAATTGAAAAAGGTGAACACTGTCACTTCAAATGGTTTTTTCTTTCTTCCTTTTTAGTCTAAATATAAAAATTTTGCAACCATGCCTATGCCCTCACAAAGAAGAGAGTATATGAGAAGATTTAAAAATAATGCAAAAAGCAAACCCTAGTATTTTAAAAGTTGATCTTGCACTTAAATCTACATAAGAATATTATAACATGTACCATACATTTATTATACATATAAACTATTTACCTGTGTTTAAAATAATAAAAAATAATATGTTTTATTCCTATCTTTCCGAATACTGAAAAGGATTGTCACCTTAAAAGAATGTCAAATCTAATTATACTTGAATGAGATATAGGACAATCTCCTAGAAAACTATATGCAAAGAAAATGGAGTGAGCTTAAAAGGCCTAAACCACTCATCAATCTAAAACCAAGGTTCTTGCACTTTGGGAAAAAACTAGAAAAGGTTCTTGAGATTCTCAATTTTCTCACCAAATAGATAATGAGGATTGAGAACTCTAAAATGGGCCAAATGAACATTGAGAGGAAGATCTTGACAAAGAATAAATAAGGCAAATTTTTCCAACTTAGGCTCAAGATTAACTTACTAGACATATTGGAAATGAAAATCCCCTAAACCAATAGAGAATTCAATCTATTAATGATGGTTCAATTGATCTACCATAGGAGATGAGTTGAAATGCTCATATATCTCTTATAAGGCTTGTAGTTGCAAAATGGTGTATCTAGATACAATCTCCAATCCTTCTACGATGACTTAAAAAATATCACTCCAAATTTATGAGGCATTATTGGAGGGAAATTATTAGTAACAACCTATAAAAGTCATATTGTCTTTATCAACAAGCCTAAATTTTATCTTGATCTTTTACCAATAGAGAAAATCATTGATAGCTCGATGACTGAAATCTAGCAACATTCTAATGATTTTTTTAAAATATTTCAAGTTGTGAATCTATTGCACCCTAGCTATAGAACGATATTAAGTATTTCAAATTATTGGAGATCATCAAATAACTTATTTAATGCTTATTTCATTTTCTAGATGACTAACACGTTCCTATTTTGTAAGTTTAATTTTTTCTTACAAGATAAAATGTACTCATCCGAATAATTTTCTTTATTTTATAAGTTTTCGTGGAGATATTATATGTCAAAGTCCACATAATACATGATGGGAACTTACGAGGTCCATTACTTTATATGCAGTCAAGGATCCCTTGTATGCTTCAATGCTTGAAAATAAATAATTTACATGCATATTTGTGAGTGTTTCATATAGTTAGATATATGACGATTTAGGATTTACATGCATCTCAAAGTGGATCTATAAAACTTAATGGTGAAATTTGCATACTTGTTCTAATTTTCATTTTCTTTTTTGATCATTTTAACAAAATGTCTTAGTATATGTACATATTCATAGATGGTGCAATCTAGTGCGTAGTTGGCCTCATTTCCCTAGTTTTAGCCTAACATTATAAATACTTATACTTGCAAACTTTTTCCTTTCTTTTTCTCATTATACACATACTTCTATATAGTGACCTTACCCATGCATGAATACCACTTTCCTAAGAACTCTTATTGTAGTTTTTGTCCATCTAGAATTTTTTTTTGGAAAAAAGGTGGCAAAGCCACTAATATATTAATAATATTTTTTTTTACATTGGTTCAAAAGGGTTCAAAAGGGTCCATCTAGATCTTATTGTTTTGACATCTCAAATATATATATTTTGGTCTTGGAATCATCCTTTTTCTTTCCAAAATCTAAAATCCAAATTTGGACATCTAAACTCCCTGTTTAATACCTAAAGCTGACCAATACACAAATTATGAAATTTGATACCACTATTTAAAGACATGTTAGCATACATTTATTACCCATGCATAATTTGGATTCATTTTTTATTCCAAAGCATTAAAGGAGAAATCAATAGTGAGACACTTAGATTTGGTGCACTAAAAGGAACAAATAATCTACATACATTATCCTAGAAAGATTGGTTTTCGTCTTTCATCTTTTGAACATATTTATGAAAGTCGATCTAAGAGAATTTGTCTCCTTGTCATACTAAGGTATTTGTAAATATTGCTAACCTCACAAATATTCATTCAAGAATATAAGATGCAAGGGTGCAATAGATAAAAGGAGTATAAGTCCACTATGTATGATGATAGATCTTAAAACACAGGACCAGTCCATTATTACAAACTCATTCTAGGCATATGAACTTGTTTGTCAACAAAGCATAGAACACTCACAAAGTTTGGAGCATTATCCTAAACATGAACTTTTCCTCCAAGTAAGCAGGGAGCGTTAACAAGCTCTAGAACATTCATTAACAAAAAAATCCTTCTTTTTTGAGTGGTTATTAACCGTATTACATAATGTTCATCATTAACACACGTTTTCTAATTCTACAACTAACAACACCTTTCTATCACAATTACTTTCAAAAACTAATCATATTAATTTAACACTACATATCAATTATTAATCTAGGCTAACTTATATCATATCTAAGCATAAGCATCTCATTGGATTAGCCTATAGATTAAGGTTAAGGGGAAGTGTGTTTTCCTTACAAAATACATCATGGAAAAAATAGGGGTGGTTGACAAACATTCACCAAGTTGGACAAAGAAGTAAAGCCTACTCCTAACGGAAAAATTACAACCCTCTTGAGTTAATAACCTCCTTGGAAGAAATATTTTAGGTGAAGTGTGGGGCAGGGCTTCCAATTTCAGATATTTTGCACGAGAAAAATAGCATTTCTAATGTCCACAAACCTTGCCCTTAATCTTAGACTATAATCTTTGCATTTCTCCATTTAGGTTGTGGACGTTGATATTAATTAGTCCCCTAATGCAGGATAAAGGTCAACTACTAATGGTCAGATAATTGGAAAAGGTGAACACTGTCACTTCAAATGGTTTTTTCTTTCTTCCTTTTTAGTTTAATAGGGAATATTACTCTTGAAAGGAACTTCTCTTTAGAATTGCTTACATTGAAGTTTTCCTTTACTCTATTTCGCTATCAATATTATATTGACTCCGAAATTTGATCCGAACTTCAGTTCAGTATAGATTTATCGACTGGTAATGGTTGAGCTTATAACAGCATCTTTTTACTTAAGATATAAGAAATATTTGACAATTACATTTGGATAATGTATGACATACCGCATTTCTCAGCCGTATTATTTTAATTAGCATAGAAATTTTCTAGATCTAAAGTGCGATGATAAGTACAGTTTTCTCCAAGAATGGTAGATGGTTGAAGCTGAGAAATGAAATTGACTTATTAACCTCGAAAACGAATGACAATTGATGGGATCCACACTAACACTCGTACTGATAAAGTGGATTTGAGTTTGAAACAAAAATGAAAAATAAGGGTCAAATCTAAACAATATTAAGTAATTAAAGCAATTCTAATAGGAAGATCCTTATCATGAGACTTTCCTCTAGATATCTCTAAGGATAGAATCATCAATAGGCTCCCAAACAATAAGAGTCCTCTACTCTATGGAGATTGGTTGAGCACATATGAGGGAGATGGTTAGAACCAAGCATGGAACCTTGTAAAAATTAGGCGACCCAACAACAATGATACCTATGAGAGGAATTGAAATTTGTTGAAAATATTGTGACTACCCTCCACAAGCAATACTATCTTTGAAATTGTGGGGCTAAGAACTACATAAATTGAGAGAATTTATCACAAATAGAAGACTTCTTGCAACCATGCCTATGCCCTCACAAAGAAGAGAGGTTATGAGAAGATTTAAAAATAACGCAAAAAGAAAACCCTAGTGGTCTAAAAGCTCTTAACTATGAGAAACTTCAAGAGAAACTTTGTGATCTTGCACCTAAATCTATATAAGAATACTATAGAATAACATACAGTTATTATACATAAAAAATATTTACTAGTGTAAAACAATATTAAAAAATAAATTGTATTTCTATCTTTCCAAATACTGAAAAGGATTATCACCTTAAAAGCATGTCAAATCTAGATATACTTGAATGAGAGATAGGCCAATCTCCTAGAAAACATATGCAAAGAAAATGGAGTGAGCTTAAAAGGCCTAAAATACTCATCAATCTAAAACAAAGCTTCTTGCACTTCGGAACAAAACTAGAAAAGGCTCTTGAGATTCTCAATTTTCTCACAAAATAGATAATGCGGATTGAGAGCTCTAAAATGGCCTAAATGAACATTGAGAGGAAGACCTTGACAAAGAATAAACTAGGTAAAGTTTGCCAACTTAGGCTAAAGATTAACTTACTAGACATATTGGAAATGAAAAATCCCCTAAACTAATTGAGAATTCAATCTATCAATGATGGTTCAATTGATTTACCATAGGAAGATGAGTTGAAATGCACATATATCTCTCATGAGGCTTGTAGAAACAAAAGGGTGTATCTAGATACAATCTCCAATCCTTCCATGACAACTTAAAATAATCACTCCAAATTTATGAGGAATCATTGGAGGGAAATCAGTAGTAACAACCTATAAAAGTCATATTGTCTTGATCGACAAGCCTAAATTTTATCTTGGTCTTGGACTCATCCTTTTTCTTTCCAAAATCTAAAATCCAAATTTGGATAGCTAAACCCCTTGTTTAATACCTAAAGTTGACCAAACATACATAAATTATAAAATTCGATACCACTATTTAAAGACACGTTAGCATTCATTTATCGCCCATGTATAATTTGGGTTCCTCTTTCATTCCAAATCATTAAAGGAGTAAACAATAGTGAGACACTTAGATTTGGTGCACAAAAAAGAACACCTAGAAAGATTGGTTGTCGTCTTTCATCGTTTGAACATATTTATGAAGGTTGACCTAAGAGAATTTGTCTCCTTGTCATACAACTGTCCTACTGAGGTATTTGTAAATCTGCTAACCTCACAAATAATATTTCTAGAATATAAGATGCAAGGGTGAAATAGATAAAAGGAGTATAATTCCACTATGTATGGTGATAGATCTTAACACACAGGACTAGTCCATCATTACAAACTCATCCTAGGCATATGAACTTGTTTTTCAACAAAGCATAAAATACTCACAAAGTTTGGAGCATTATCCTAAACATGAACTTGTCCTCCAACTAAATAGAGAACACTAACAAGCTCTAGAGTATTCATTAACAAAAGGATCCTTTTTTTTTAGCGGTTCTTGACCCTATTACATAATGTTCATCATTAACACACATTTTCTAATTCTACAACTAACAACACCTTTCTATCACATTTACTTTCAAAAAATAATCATATTAATTTAATACTAAATATCAATTATTAATCTAGGTAAACTTATATCATGTATATACACATCTCATTGAATTACCCTATAGATTAAGGTTTAGGGGAAGTGTGTTTTCCTTAAAAAATACACTATGGAAAAAATAGGGGTGGTTGACAAACAATCACCAAGTTGGACAAAGAAATAAAGCCTACTCCTAACGAAAAAACTTACAACTCTCTTGAGTTATCCTCCTTCGAAGAAACAATTTAGGTGAAGTGTGGGGCAGGCCGAGGCCCAGCTTCCAATTTCAGATATTTTGCAGAGAAAAATAGCATTTCTAATGTCCACAAACCTTAGCCTTAATCTTAGATTATAATCTTTGCATTTCTCCATTTAGGTTATGGATGGTGATATTAATTAGTCCCCTAAAGTTGGATTAAGGTCAACTACTATAAATGTTTCACCACAACGTGAGGCTACGACACCGGGATCTCCACGCTCCGTGCTATATTCCACCATTTTATTTTAATCGCACGTCATTTCTTATTAATTTTCACCGCGGACAATGCTGCACAAACACAAGCACGTACGAACCTATACTGCGGGACACGTGTGGCTACCAAACAGGAAAGTTAGGGCCCTCACCAATGCAGTTTCCTGCGCCGGGTGACCGGGAGTGGACCTGCTATGACGGGTGGACGAGGCATTTGATATTAGATAATACCCTGCTCACTCCTGTTGCTTCTGTCGGAACCGGCGGCAGGCATGAAACTATTTTGTCACAATTGTTTCTGTTTTAAAAAATGAAGTAGTCAGTGGGACTAGGAAGGTAAAAAGAGTTGTTGCAGGGTTAAAGATATTTCTTGCATGGTCAATGATTTCTGGCATGGCTGTTAAATTGAGACGTAGGATGCTTCCTGGTAGATGCTCGATTCTTTCCTGGACCCGCCTCTCCCGCAACTCCTTGCTTTCATTATTTTTTTGCAGATTTGGCGCATTTCCCCTTTGCTCTCCCTTATATTCTTGCATTCCTACGTCCATTTCAAGTAGAGATCAGAGAAGCCGCTTTTGGCATCGTACTGTAGGAGACTTTGCCCTGTAATAGTCTTGTACGAATATATTCCTTCTTCGGGGGGTGAGAGTTGGAGCTTTGATTGAAATTTGAGAGTTTGAGATTGTTTCTTTTTAGTTTATCTGTGAATGTGTAGAGATTGTGGACTCTTTTTTATCAGTGCTGAAAGTTGAGGTTTTGAGTGAAATTTGAATGTTTGAGATCGTTTCTGTGTATTTTCTCTGTGAATTTGCAGAGATTGGACTGCTTTTGATTTTTGATCATTGGTTGAAGTTTTGAGTGTTTGAGATCATTTTAGTTTAGTTTCTCTGTGAATTTGCGGAGATTGTGGACTGTTTTTGAAATAATTCAGGGTATTTAAAGCCGGTTTCCAACTCCAGAAAGCAAAGCGCAGGGTCCACGGACATTACCTTTTCCGTCGTGGAAGGAAGGCTTTAAAGGCCGTGATTTCAGAAGCTGTGTTCTCTGGGGTCCATTTTTTCACCAAGTGTTGCTGTGTAAATGTTTGATCTGGATTTTCAGAAATTCCTGTGCCCGAGTTGCCACTAAAAGAGGGGAGAACGGTTAAATTTTTCACGGATTGGACGCGCTTTCCTTAATTACCTGGAGGTTTTGGCTCGCGAGGGGGGGTTTTCAAGATTTGAATTTTGCAGGAGCCGTGTATAAGACGAGGTCCGAGGTTCTGTAAGATTCACATTTTGCTTCCTTTTGTGGGAATTTTCAAGGTATTTCAAGATTTGTATTTTGCAGAAGCCGTGTATAAGAGGAGCTGCGAGGTTTTCCAAGATTCAAATTTTGCTTCGTGCTGTGAGATTTCTCGAGATTTGAATTTTCCAGATTCCAATGGCTTTATCGGAGAGCATGGAAGGGGAGGACATGAACAACCTGAGCTACAAGATTTTTTCCAAGCTGGAAAGCGATTGGCTGTTCGGGAACAAGCTGTGGATTCCGCAGCTGCTGCAGGAGCTGGTGGTCGAAAATCCAATGGCGGCCCCACCGCCGCCGTCGAGCCGAGGCAAAGTGTGCGTGCTGAGTATAGACGGCGGAGGGACGCGAAGCATAATAGCGGCGCGGGCACTGGCATACCTTGAAGACGCACTGAAGCGCAAGTCTGGAAATCCTGACGCCGCAATCGCCGACTACTTCGACGTGGCCGCGGGAACGGGCAGCGGAGGCATTTTGACAACAATGCTGTTCGCGAGCGGCGCCGCCGGGTGGCCGCTGTTCAGAGCGGCGGATACGTGGCGGGTCCTGGCGGAAGAGGGCATGAAAATGTTCAGTCCGTCGGGGTTAATTTCCCGACTCCTGGGCGCCGCGCCGGCTTACTCGGCGAAGAAACTGGAGAGAGTTCTGAAGAGTTGGTTCGTGAAAGGCGACGGAAAATGTCTTACTTTGAAGGACACTGTTAAGCCTGTGCTGATCCCCTGTTACGACCTCTCCACCGCCGCTCCCTTTCTCTTCTCTTGCGCAGACGCGTTGGAGAGCGACAACTACGATTTCAAACTGTGGGAAGTGTGCCGCGCCACTTCCGCCACGCCTGGGTTTTTCAGTCCTGTGAAGCTGAGTTCCGTCGACGGCCGCACTTCCTGCACTGCTCTCGACGGCGGGCTTGTAATGAACAATCCCGCCGTCGCAGCCGTCACGCACGTCTTACATAATAAGAGAGAGTTTCCTTGGGTAAATGGTGTTGATGATCTGCTTGTTTTGTCTCTGGGAACGGGGCAGTTTGATCGGAGTGAGGATCGCGAATGGGGAAAGAGAAAGGGGAAGGGATATTGGAGTTCATCCACCAAACCCATCTTGAAAATCCTGCTCGATGGTCTCACTGACGCTGCGGATCATGTCATCACCACGGCTTTTGGCGATCACAACCGGCAAAATTATGTTCGCGTGCAGGTAAATCATTTTAGGCCATTATAAATATTGATTGCGTTGTTCTTTCTGTAATTCATTTTGCTAATATCTCATTGCGTATGCTTCAAAATGGCAATACAAAAAGTTTATTTTGGAGTGAGGGAAAAGATTCAATTACTCGTTTGATAATCGTTATGTTTTTGTCATAGATACTTCGAAATTAAAAAATGAAAAGTACATGTATCAATAGTCGATCACACATGTATTAATAGCTGATTATTTTTTACCTTTTTTGGTTGGTAATTGACCTATTTGTGCACCACTATTGAGACATTTTGTAACGACTACTAAGGCATTTGGCGACAAGTACTAGCATTTTTGAGTAAAACTACTATTGGTGTAAGAACATAGCGGGGTATCGGGCGAGCGTTTTGAAATGACACTTTTGGACCACTTTGCACTCCACAATCCCTACATAGAGATCCGTAAATACCTGAAACCTTAGCTTTAAGCACTTCACTCACCTACATAGGTACATCGAAAAAATCGGCAAAATTCGACTTACGGTTTAGGAGTTCTAGGTGCACGAAATTAGCTTGGGTGACTACTGGGTGTTTGTATGATTTGGGTTAGAGGAAGGATATGAATAGACTTTATAGCTAACTTCGTATGAACGAATTCATTTTCTTGATGAGTCATTGAGTAGATCTTACATATTGATGAGTCATTAAATAGATTCAAATGTAAATTTTTTAATTTATAAATTGATGTTTTAGTGAGATTAAACAATGTGATTTGAGTTAGGGGAAGGGTAAGAGTAGTTGTTATAGCTAATTTGGTGCATCTTAAATTTGTAAATGATTTTGATGTCTTTTTGGTTGTCTTTGTATGCAATTTAAATACTTATAGCTATTGTTTTGGCTTTTGGGTAGTTACGACAAATGTTGTTAGATTCGCTCTTGAATGCAATGGTAAAAAAGTTGTCATTTTGAGTTGACAACCTAGACATATTAAAAAATGTTGGCATAAGGAGTTTTTACACAAATTCATGTTTTAGCAAGACTATTGTGTGATTTGAGTCTCGAGAAAGCTACCAATAGTCAATTTAGCTATTTTTATGCACCCTAAACTCTTGAGTGGTATATTAGATTTTGGTGTTTTTTTGGTCTTCATATGCAACTTAAATACTTTAGCTATTGTTTTGTCTTCTAATAGTTACGATGAATGTTGTGAGATTCTTTATGCATGCATGGGCAGAAAATGATCATTTTGAGTCGACGTCCCAAATATATTCCCTATTTCCTCATTAAGTGTTTGATTTGACCACCACCAAATTTGCACATTTAGTCCAATACTATGCACGAGTGCCTCAATAATTGTGTGCTATTGGTATCAAGAAAGCTGCACAATTGATCTACTTACTAATTTTGTTTTCGCCTATTGAATATACCAATAGTAGCTATTAGTCCATAGATAACTTTTTAGTGGGCTATTGAAAATACTTACCTAACCCTGTTTTTTTTGTTTACAGGCAACAGGGCTGCCAGATAAATCCGTTCCAGAAATGGATGATGCCAGCCAGAGCAACATGAAGAAACTAGTACAAATATCAGACAAGATGTTAAAGGAGAAAAGCATGGAGTCCGTTCCATTCGGGGGCAAAAGACTGCTTTCACAGACAAACGCCCAACGTTTGGACTGGTTCGCGGAACAGCTAATTGCGGAGCATCAAGCGCGCTCCTCAGGACAAGTGCCCAATGTTGATCTCAAGCACACTTATAAACAGTTTCTTTCATAAAAGACAGCCTAGATTATGATTACTGCTCATATACTTCGGAGGTTAACTGAACAGGATACTGAGATTGTACAGAAAAAGACAACTTTACTGTGACTGTGACAATGGCCTGAACACACAGGGGAAAAGTGTTTTCACTATCTCTCTGTTTTTCAAAATTTTCAGAAATGATTAGTTCTCTTAGTTTGTAGTTTTGATTAAAAAAATGAAAGAGGCTCAACTTAAACACATATTTCAAAAAAATAAAATAAAATTCGAACACAAAATACTAAACAATAGTTTTATAGCGGTTTATCATAAATGACTACATCCACTTTTCAAGCAGGGCAATAATTTTATTCATTTGTTCAACACAATTACATTTAATCTACACTCATATTTATACAAATTTTTAACTCTTCGAATATGAAGATACATCAATAAAATGTACACTCGGAGCAGTTGAAAGGTCATTATCATTGGACTTCATATTCTCAACATTCTCCCACTTGAAATCCAACGCACATTGCTACAAAGAAATACATCCTTTGCTTTTCTCTCGGAATCTCACATTGTACTCAAGTTCAGAGAAGCTCTACAAGACTTGAGCCTCTCCAAATTCTGTTCACAAATGCTTTGGATGAGTCTTCTCCAAGCCAAATCGTAGAAAGTAAAACTCAATAGTTGTTTATCATTTTGAATCATAACAAAACTAATAATACATTGGGCTGATGTATCCACCGTAGCCTCATCCTCAAAACAAAGACCACACCTTTTTGCATTCCTAGATAGCGTGAAATACTTGAAGAACCTCCCAAACCATCGTTCATCTTGACGTAAAATTTTCCATTTGAGCCATTCAGTCAACTTTGTAAGACTCTTATGCTCATATTGTGATGTACTCCTACTCACCCCTGTTGGCTAACAGATTGACTTTTTTTATAAAAAAAAAGTGACTCTAGCCCTTCAAACCACTCTGTTATACAACAGTTGAGCAAACCAAAAGTGGTTTCCTTTATGAATTTAAAGGTACAACTCCCTTGTAACAAATATGCAATGAATTTCTATAATTTTCTCACTAATTTAATGCGGTATGCTTTTTACCAGAAAGTAGAAAATGCTTCAGTGCATAATCATCACCTTGAAATATCCACAAATGACACACTTAAAATGAATTGCGTCAAAGTGCACATAAATACAATCTACTGACTAAATCTCCACACAAAGATGGAAACCTAAAGATAAATCCAGATTTATAAAATGTTTCTTTCACCAATGGCAAAGAATTGAACAAACTATTAATAGGTAATACTACGAAGAACATCTCTATCAACAATACAAAAACAAATTTCAATATTCACGATTCATCTACCTATACAATCCATTCATTCATTTGTCATTAATTTAACTTGACAAAAATTTAAATGAACAACAACCAATTCTAAATCCAAGTCACACTCAGTCGTCAAAGTAACAAGGGAGATTTAGGAATCAAAAATGTCGATCCTTTTTTTTGTCATTCATTTTCAAATATAAAGTCTCTTCAACTTCCACTAGAGACGGTTACAAAAAGAAACTATCTTTTAAAATTCATTTTTAAAACCTTAAATACTAGCACTTGCACCTAATGGAGGTGCAAGGGAATCGCCGATAGGTGTTTTAGTGAAAACTATAAATGAAGTTTTACATTATGTAAGGTAGTGTATAATAGTGTAGATTTACAAATATAAAAAACAAAACAATAATAAAAGAAGATCAGAACATTTATTTCTGTAGATATTTCTAAGATAACGTTGAGGTATACCTTATTGGCACACTTATGGTCCCCAAATTTAAATTTTTGAAATTAATTTCATCCCCTATTTATGACCATCAAAACTTAAATCTATTCCATCCCTTAATGATTTATCTCATAACCTTTTCGGAAGATGATGTTTCTAAGATGTGGTAGTTGAAAGAATGTTAAACCAGTTCAAAAAGTTCAGTTGGTTTAGAAAGTTCAATAGTTCAGAATCATGGTTCAAAGGTTCAGGTTAGGAGACATTGAACTTGAACCATCGTACCTATTTTTGGTTCAAAGTTCAAGGTACAACAGGTTCAAAGGTGCAAGTTCAACACCAAGAGATCAAAAGTGCAAATTGCCTAGGTTCAAAGTTCAAATGTTCAATATTCAAATTTGCAAGGAGTCAAGTGTTGAACCATTGAACTTGAACCTTTATGAAAGTTCAAGGTTCAAAGTTCATAAAGTTAGACAGTTCAGAATCATGGTTCAAAGGTTAACATTAGCAAACATTGAACTTGAATCATCATACCTATTTTTGGTTCAAATTTTAAGGTTCAATAGGTTTGAAGGTGCAGGTTCAACACCAAGAGTTCAAAAGTCAAGATTGCCTAGGCTCAAAGTTCAAA
>MU216696.1:425038-440195 GCA_018584345.1 Thuja plicata | reverse complement strand
AAATCAATATTAAAGATATATGTATATTAATATTTATTAAGATAATTATGTGAAAATGATATACATAAATAAATTCAAATGTTAATTTCTTAAAAAAGAATATTATAACATTTTTTAATATTATATACTAATAAATTCAATTGAAAAATTAAAAACTTAGTACTAAATAAATAATTTAAAACTAAGTAAAATAATCTTTCACTTTAAATATTGAGATAAAAAAATGTTAGCCCATAATATTTACTACCTAAAATTCTTTCAAAGGGAAGTACCTAGGGCAAACCAAAAATACTAATATAAAATTGGATTAAAAACTTAGCCAATAAATTTTTTCACCAGTACACATGGAAAGCTACGTGCAGAATTAAATAAATGTAAAAAAAAAATATAAAATCGGAAACCATGGAAGGAGAAAATCCTGAAGGAAAGAGTTTGGTGATTGATGGTGAAAACCACTCTCAAAACCACCCCCAAACCAAGTGCGTGAGACAACAGGCAGCGTGAGACAATTAATATAAGTACGGTGGCAAGTCCATTCCGGAAGAAAAGCCTATCGGCTTAATAATAGCAATAAAAGTCTTTTAATACATTATCAGATAATCAGAAAATGACAGCTAAGAATATTTTTGAGTAACAGATGTCATGGGCCCTTTGTCTCTCCTCCTTTCCTAGCTGTCGTCTTGGCTGCTTGCACCTCCTTGTATGCTTGTAAGGCATTAACCGCTTCCATTATGTCTTCAAATTCTGGAACTGTGACATTTGTGTTGCAGATGGTCCAGAATGTCATTTATTCTTTAATCTCCTTGACCTTGGCGATGAATGTTTGATGGTGATTCCCACACCATATCATAGTAGTATTGATGTGAGCTAACTTCTTATATTCCTCCTTGCAGAATGTTTGAGGCGTAGTGATGACATCAATGTTTTCCTAGTACTGATTCTTCAATTCATTCGCTATGATTATCTTATCTAGTTATCCTCCCTTTGAAGCTCGCAACCAATATATCTGAAGTGGCCAATAATTTGATCTATCATTTCCTTCGCTTCCTGTAAAAGATTCGTCAAATTATTCACACTCTTAGCCACACATTCACATTTATATATCCCATGCTGAACATCCATTTTTGTACAGGCTGATAAGGTGATTTTAGTAGGCCAAGATTCACATCCGTATCAACTTTCATATTAATTATTTCCTTGAGCATTTTCATGTTTTTCTTATGTGTGTTATCCTCCATTCTAGCCACCCTAATTTTAGAAAGTACTGCATTCCTAGCCAGTACCAATGCATCATAAGAGCCACTTAATTTATTAATGAAAGGAAGACCTCTGACCGTTAAGTTTGTAATCCACTCCTGGGTTACCTTTCTGAACTGGCTATCCACTTGTAATTGGGAAATCAACTGCTTGTTTTGATCCGTGGTAGAATCCAGGATAGCATACGAGGAGATGGTTAGCTGATCCGAAAGACGTGCTAACAGTGACCTGGGGATTTCTGAGATTAATTGGACCATTACCTTTAATTGGTCCTTATCCAACTTAATTTTCTCAATCCTTTTATGAATCAATTGGTTGGAAAATTGACAAATACCCACATTCTTGTCAAACTTGGGATCTCCAGTGTCAATTCCTATGACATTATAATCATCGAAAATGGAAGAGTCAAGCTCCTTATTTGCTGCCAGTTGTTCTAGTTCCAGGAAGACGTGCCCAGTTTTCTCATCTTCTACTAATAGAGAAGTTGTTTTCAACTTCTTGGCTTTTGAAGTAGGAATGTTCTGCAAGACTTGTGTAATTGCATCCTTGGGTGGGCATGCATCTGCCTTCCTCTTATTTTTCTTATCTATACTCTCTTGTAGCCATGTGGGGGTTTCCAATACTTTGGAGGCTGAATTCAAATCATTTGGAGAGAAAGTGAGTGTTCTCTTTACTCGGGGGTAGTGGTGCTAGGTGCTTTGGCTGAGAAGGGGAACTTCAACACCTTACCTTGTTCTCCAATGTGCTGTTGAGTTTCTTGAGCTGGAGCTTTTCCCCTATCGTCACCTTTCTAGGTGGAAACTATTTTTCTTTGACCCTCTTGTCTCCTTGCTTTGTCTCCTTCGGAGTTGTGTTATTTGATTTATCGAGGGCTAAATTATCTTTTGTAAAGTTTATGTTTGGCAATGGCCCTGCTCCACAAGTGGGGATAATATCTGGAGGTTTTCCATCACCTCCACTAGAGCTTCCAGATATGTCAACCATTGGTATGCTTGAAATGGGAACACTCTGAGTAGAAAAGGGTATTGAACTCTGCATTACTTTGACGGGGGTGCCCGATGGGGTAGCGTCCTTCTCCCCTCTCATCTTTGCCAACCATTTCTGTGTTCTCTTAAGAATAAGAGTTGTCCTGATGTCAAGATCATCCAGCTGTGGGACATCCCAAATGATTGGATCAAGTGCAATATTTTGTATTCTTGCATAGTACCTACGGTTGACTACATCTGAGCCATCATCCACTACTCCATGAACATCAAACTGAAGTCCATACTCTTGAATTTGATCCATAGTGAGTCTGGACCAAGATATCTTCCCCACTTCATAGTCATTGGCACAATTGGCCTAGAAGTCCTCAAGTGCAAGCACATGGTGATAGGTAGGACCTAGCTATAAATTATCTTTCACAAAATTGTTTGGATCGAAATGCTTGAGCTAATAACATCACATGCATCCATGCTGTATAAAATGTTATAACTAGTGGTTGTCGTTGCCCCAAAAGATCGACCTGTTAATACCCGATACAACCACTAGACATATAGAAGACACAAGAGGTGGTTAATCCATGTCATGAACCATTGTTGCATTGAACAACCAAGGAGACCAAGGGCATAATTAGTCTTGGTCACCATTGTAACATTTACCTATTACGTTAGTAATATTAATTGCATTTGGTGAAGAAGAGCATGTTTACACCCCTAGTGAGATAGGGAAAGGGATGACAATCTTGTACCTTTCTGCGCATCTCTTGTTAACTTCGCAAATATGTCTTCATAATTCTACCATGATTGTTGCAACAAATATTCTTTATTACACATAGACACATAGACATATTCTTCATTACTCTAGCCTTATTGTTGCAACAAATATTCAATTGAATAAGTATTGTGATATAACAAGAATTTATGGAAAGTTCGTGAATCTAACCACGAGGCAATAATTGACATAATAAGGGCTAGAACTAATCCAGAAGGTTCACTTGGTTAATTCTGGGCCATCTAGAAGAATGATTCTACAGAATGGTAGAATGATTTTGACAAATTTGTATATATTTTTCGCAAAACATTGTACAACTTTGATTTTTTTTTGTATAGATAAATGGCCATGAGGTGCTCTATGTGCATATTTGGAGGCCAAATTTTGTATATATAAAGGGAAATGAGTTGTAATGTGCATATTTAGATGCCAAATTTTGTATATATAAATGATAATGAGATGTCATGTGCATATTTAGATGCCAAATTTTGTATATATAAGTGGCCATGGGGCTGATTTGCAAATATTAAGAGGCCAAGTTTTGTATATCCTAATGTGTACCATTTGATTATAAATACATATTGAATTTTGTATCGTTACATTTGTATATCCTAAAAATGTGCATAATTTAATGACCAACTATTCCAATGGCTTCTATTCATCACAAAACTAACAAATATACTTAGTTTCCTAATTGATATATGTTTAAATAATACATGCAAGAACCTTCTCTTTGATATTTCTCACCAACCCTTTAGAACAAAATATGTTTACAAAAACTGGCATGTACTTGCATGAGGACATTATATATTATAGAAATCTCACTGCCAGCTGTTCAAAAAGTAGTAATTGATTGAAAATGGGATCATAAAGATGCTTTAAAAAACCAATATCTCCTTTACTCAGGCAACATTTGGGTTTGTCTTCTCTACTAGGGCATGTTTGGGAACTGAGTCTTTGGAAGCAATTATATTTGTCTATGGAGGAGATACACCCATTGGATCTACAATAACTTTATACTCACTAGGATTTCCATTTCTCTTTAATTGGGATACTCTTTCCAAAATTGATTCTACCCTTTTGCTAATTTGGGAAATCAACGGGTCTATCCATGGACCTCCAAGGACTTGGTCACCTAAATGAGAAGTTAGAACCTTGAGATGAATCAGGAAATTCTCTATGAAAGAGATCAATACCTTGAGAAGCTCTCCACTTGTCAGCTGAATTAAAACTAACCTAAGGCATCAATGACCAACTGTTCCAATGGCTTCTATTCATCACAAAACCAAAAAATACACTTAGTTTCCTATTTGATATACATGTTTAAATAATACATGCAAGAACCTTTTCTTTGATATTGCTCACTAACCCAGTTGTCAAGGGATTTATTTTACAATTCATAGATAATCTTGACTATAGATCTTCAGTAAGACCATTGATCCCCTATAGTGATGATCAAAATCAGAAGGTTGTTGTAATTTATGACTTGTTTTTCAGGCTTTCATACTAATGACAACTCATTCATTTCCTCATTTGATATGTGCAGTCATAACTCTAAAAGCAACTGTCATGTACCTTCATATTTAGTTAGCAATTTAAGAAATCCATTGGGCAATTACATGGAATATGAAATGCATAAACCAAGAGGTTGTTCCTTCAAGGAATCAAGCTTGCTGGGGGAGATAATTTGTGGGTATATTTAGATGTAAATTTAAAAGTGATCAACCCCTCTTTGGCACTTTTCATGAACCTCCAACTCTTCTTCACAACCGTCCTTGAGCCCAAGGGAGACATAATTCAATAAGAATTTTGAGGAATCATTCCCAACATGAGTGACCTAGCTTCCCAAGTCCCATAAATGCAAGGCATTTGATGAATAGGCATTTTTAATTGAAATATTTGTGGTGCTAGAATGAAGTGCATGACCAGATTCTTTGCCTTCTAATGAGCCAATTTGAGGTTTCATTTCACATTTCTCTGTGGATAATTCCACAACACTTATTACTTCTCTGTCTGAAGTTTTTATGTCGATGTACATGTGCACTAAAGATATTCTTTCACTACTCGAGCTACTAGTAGATGGAGAGTATTCATCATCATCTGACATAGGCTCACACATGTATCTTATTTCTTATGACTTGATGCACTTAGGGCGCACAAGGTACATCGTCGATAGGGTATGCCACTGAGCATTCCAACATATCAATAGGAAAAATGGGATCATGCCTATCATAGACCCACCCAATTGGACTCGATCACGGTGTCGGTTCATGACCATGAGAAATAGAATGTGATATAGGATACTTGGCAACTTTGCACTAAGTGCATCTAACAATTTTTGCATGGACATAAAAATTGTTGCCCTAAAAAAATGACTCTGAGTCTTCAAAAACTGAGATAGGTTATTATAGAGGGGTCTAACACAACCCTATAGGTTTAAATGGATTGTGCATAGGTACCATTATTTTCAAGAAATAGTTCGTCAAAGTTTGACATTTTTATGCACTTAGGACATACAAGGTACATCATCGGTATGGTATGTCGCTGAGCATTTTGGCATGTCGAGATGAAACGTTGGACCATGCCTAGGGTAAACCCACCCAAATAGCCTCTATCCTTGTGTGGATTCATGCCCGTGAGGAACAAAACACAATATGGGCTACTTGGAAAAATTTCATTGAGTACATCTGACAATTTTTGCATGGACATAAAAATTGTTGCGCTACCAAAATAACTCAGAGTCTTCAAAAAATGAGATAGGTTATTGCAGAGGGGCCTAACATGACCCTATAGGTTCAAATGGATCATGCACAGGTGCCATGGTTTACAAGAAACAATATGTGTTCTATAGTTCTATGCACTTAGGGCACAAAAGGTACATCATCGATAGGGTATATCATTGAGCATTCCGGCATGTCAAGAGAAAAAGTAGGACCATGCCTATGGTAAAACCACTCAACCAGACTCGATCATAGTGTTGGTTCATGCCTGTGAGGAAAAAAACATGATCTGGGCTACTTGGCAACTTTGCCCTGAGTGCATCTGATTCAGTAGACTTTGAATTACTTATCTCTTTAGCTTTATTAATGACTAACTGATCCTCGGTGATATCTACTGATTGTTCTAAGTCTTCATCATTTACTGATAGTTTCTTTTGAAGAGTGTTCATTATTTTTGTCTTCTTCCTGTCTATCTTCTTTACTACTAAACCAGTCTTGATTCTAGACTTGGCTTCCTCATATGTTCCAAATATTTTCAAGGTTTTATCCACTGGCTCATTTAGCAGGGTTTCAATAGCTGTTGTAGCTTTATTAATGTCAATTTCATATTCTAGTGGTGGTAACCATGTTGTTCTTGGTTGTGCAGGTTTGCTGACTATTGAGTCGGTGTCAACTACAAAACATATCTCATCTTTGTACTTTTCCATTAGTTGAGTAGGGATTCTCATCCTCTTCTGCATCCTATCCTTGAATGTTGTGAAATATTCATTCATTATAGGTGTAAAGTTATCTCCTAGTGACTTAATGAAATCACTAATCTATGCAGTGATTGGTCGGTTTGTGTCCCAAGTGACATTAGCAACTGAAGGAAAGAAGTTCTGCAAATAGAAGAATGTGCACATAAGGAGGGAAACAAACTTACATGTGTTAGGTGTGGCTGATCTAATTGTTCTCATATTCTCTTCTAGTTGCTTCAGTAGCAACTCAGATATGTCTAGTTACAGTCCCTTCTTCACAATTTTATATGCAGTGTCAACTGCTCCACATGCTATGTTGCTCATTCTGCTAGCTTGGAATATCTTGTACCCAAGTACACATGCATCAAATTTCATCTAGGGGTTAGCTTTTCAATGTCTGGGCCTGACGGATGCTTTAGGGCTTTTGCCTTCTCGGTGATGGTATAACCAGTCACTGCATGAATCACATATTTTGTGATCTGTTTGGGTTCATCTAGCCACATTTTCTCATCATGTACTCGGGTGAGTACTATCTGTATCCACTTGGTTTTGAACTCTTTCAGGAATAGTAGGGCATTGGTTAACCCTTTCACTTCTATGTGCTTATACTCATCCTATAGGTTTCCATCCTTACATAGCTTCTGGTAAGCTTCCTAAATCTCAAGGTCTCCGATCTCCGCAACCTTGTAGTGAATGTATGCACAAATATCTTCAATCAACAAAAACCTAGGAGGAATACTTGAAAACACTCCCTTGTCATCGGGTTGTGAAGCAACCTTAGGAAAAAACTTGTAATTTGGTTCTTCACAGGTCGAGTTCTTGATCAAGGCTATCTTTTTGTCCTTTGTGTTCTTGATCTTCGTGACCTGTGATGTGGTTGCTATTGTTTAACAAATTAGGGCTTCTCTGTAAATAAACAGTTAGCTTGGTGAGTCTAGATACTCACTTGATCTTTGCTGTGGATGCTTCAAATTTGTTGGAGTGGCTTTGAATCTACTGTTGTTAGCTCTGTAATTGTGTCGCTCTTTTTCGCTCTGCTCTTGCTCATAAACACTGGGTGAACAAATGAGCTTTCATCGACCCTTTTATAGACAATGTGCCCTAAGTGATGCATTGAATGCTTCACCTATTTATCGGTCGACAAAACATCGATGCTCGGTCAACACACAAAAGACTTCAGCTCGGTGAGTATTCAATACTCGGTACAAGGTGTCAACTTGGTTTTCTCCCACATGTTTACCGATGATGCTCAGTGTATAGTGTCAACTCAGTTATCTTTCATATGTTTACCGACGTGCAGTTTATGCTCAGTTTATATTGTCCAACCAGACTTGATTCATATTAACATAAAAAGTAATACCATAGTGCATCTTCATTTATGCTAATTTGGCATATTACCAATGAATGCTGGAACTGATGTAAAATATAGCTTTGTAGAGTGCATGCCATATTTGTATTGCTTAGGTGGGGGTGGTGGAATCACCTAATCCATTAGATGAGGTGTCACCAACTGTTTTGCTTGGTCTAGCATTATCATTGTTTGAAGCTCTCCTCTTCATTTGATTTCTCATTCTCCTGATGTCTTCAATAGTATTTCCATTTGCAAAAGTGCTTGACTCTATCACTCGGTCTTTGCAGTCCTTTCTTAGGTGACCAACCTTATGATAGTGTAATTATGCCATTTCAGAGTTAGTCCAATTTCTAGTACTTCTTATCCATTTCCTCATACAATTTTCAGTTATATGTCTATATCTACCACATGTTGTGCAATTTACCCATGTGTTGTAATCCCATACATATGTATTACTGACTCTTCTCGGTTGATATGCATTTTCTTGTTCTTTGGGTTTCCAGACTTGCTTTTTCTTTTTCCTGCATTCATGCGATGTGTGGCCATGTATGCTTCAAGTAGAACAATATTTTTCCATGTAGGATTCCTTCTTTGGTTTTTTCACCTTAGATCTGCATTCATGTACTTTGTGTCCATGCTTGTTACAGTTATAAAAATGACCTATGAATGTAGAAGTAGATTTAGGAATACCTTTAGTTTTTCTCTTGCAAACATTTGATGTGTGGCCTAGTTTTCCATAGTGATTACATGAACGCTTCTTTGGCCTTGGAGTCGTGTAGACATCCCTTTGATCAGCTTGGTTTGATGATTCCCCATGCTTGGTCTACCCTAAATTGGTATTATTGTTGACTCTTCTCTGTCCATTCAGAAATTCATCCATTCTTTTTGTATTATCTTCAGCTTTCCTGATCATATCATAATGTTGTTGCTGAATCTTTGCTTCATGCTTCAGTTTCTCATTCTCTTCTTTTATTTCACCAATAACTTCCAATTTTCCATTAAGTTTTATGTTTACTCGGCTAGCCTCATGACTCATAAGAACTATTTGATTAGTGATCTCAATGTGATGTTCAGTAAGTCTTTGTATCTCTGATTCTTTCTCTTGCAAATTTTTAGTAATCTTCCTCTTATCATCAATAGCTAATGTTCTTTCTTGTTCAACTTGTCTTGCATTATTCATAACATCAATCATTCTTACCATCTGTGTCTCTTGACCGATCCACGGTACCTTTACTTGTTCAGTCAGATGTTGATTGATTTCATTCAGACTTGTAATGCTTCCTTCTGATGTGTCAGATGTATTACTAGATCCAAATCCAGATGAATCGAATAGGTCAGGTATCTCTTCTTCATGATAGTCAGTTTCATTGTAGCGAGATGCCATGGCTTTTCTTTCAGCCAATAACTCTTTCATCTTGTTTCTTTCTTCTTTGTATTGCTCAGAAAATTTGTATCTCCAACTTTTGATTCTCAATATTTTTGTCAAGAGCTTATACCTTTCCATTGTATGATATTTTCTCTCAAGTGATTTAAAATTTTCCAAATAAGAGATCTAGCTCTGATACCAATTGTTGGAATAATGGAAGGGTGTGTACTGAGAGGGGAGGGGTGAATCAGTACCCTGATTTTTTTTATCAATTAACCTTAGTAATATTTTCTTGATTACCGACCATTGTTTCTTTACTACCTCATGCATGTAATATCATAACATAAATATTAGTGCATGTAAAAAAACATAGAAACATTCATGAAACTCATTTACACATGGCACAAGAATTGATAATGCTGAAAACCCCTGTTAGAAAGTAAAAACTGCGGTGGGGATGAAACCCACAAAGATTCACTATCTGCACAATGGAGGGTGCCGATTAAGGCTACAAGTTGTGATCACTTCTGATGATCTTACCCTATTAGGAGTAACATGTTAGACTTGTTAGGTCTACTCGGTTAAGAGATTTCAACAACACAATGTATGTGTGCACTCGGTTAAGAGATTTACAATAAGACTGTTAAGTCCACCTTCTTGAAGGATATTTTCTATTTGATACAATTGTTAGAGAGTAGACAAAAATAATTATGACCTGATAGCTTGCAATCTTGAACTGCTGATTACAGATCCATCAAGTTCACAAAAACAATATCACCTTATTGTGATGGATAATACCTTTGTTCTGCTCGGTAGCCTTGTATGTAATTCTTGATAAACTGAATTCTTCTTTATCTGTCCTTATGCATGAAAACCTTTGTCTAATCCTTAAATGTCCTCTTCGGCTACAATCATCATTGTCTTGATTGATTACTACATCTATTTATACACGATTATGACCTAATTAGGTTTCACACTTTTATTGATAACTCTAATGATCAAAGGTTTACAACTTGACCTTGATCTCCTAGTATGCATGAATACAATTAGTTAAAATAATTAAATCCACAATTTTTGCTTTTCTTGATCCACAAAAAAATGCTTTTCCAGCTAAGCATAAAACTATTTTAAAGACTAAAGTGCTTTAGCTGACGTGTAAATAAGATCCGCTTTTCTCGGGAATAAAACTGTCTCTCGGTAGACTGGTGCTCAGTATACTCTGTAGACTATGCTCCCTGATGTCTCTGTAATCATTCTGCTTGGTTTACTCTGTAGACGTTATGTGCTTGGTTTACACTATGCACTGTCTTCCTTGGGTTATAGTGTAAACTGTCTGTCAGTGTACACTGTGACCGACGGTCCAAAATTGTTTCCTTGTATACTAATGACAACTTCTGATCCTTTGAGGATTATCAAGATATATGAATGATTTCCAAATTTTTTTGAGGTTATTTAGCGTATTAAAATTGGTGGTTATATTAAGGAATTGCATTGAGAATGATGGTGAAGTAGAACTTTAGGGTTTCAAAATAGGAAAGATAGACGTACGAGCTTCCCTGGTAAAAATTTGATCATTCCCAATGCATGTTCCAATAATAAAATTTGGCGATGTCGATGGAAGTTGTATCTAAATTTCATTCTTTCATAAGCACAAGACTATTAATAGATTGTACAGTTCTAGCTGTACTAAAATCTTTCATTTAATGGTAGAATGACGGAGTAGGATCTAGCTTGAAATCCTTTATGATGATACCAATAAATGCCATACATTTTATTCATTCTCTCTTTTCCCCATGCTTTCGTATAAATGTAACTCTTCATTGCATAATCTAAGATGTGACTTTTAATTTTTAATCTAAGGATAATACAACTCCAATAATAAACATGTTTGCATTCTATTATATTAAATAATAATTTTGAAGTATAAGTCATATGACTTGCATAGAATGAACAAATTGAATCACATTTAAACTATAAATATTTACGTTTCAAAGCGTCAAGACATACACACAATGATAAAATTGGATCACATTTCAATTGCAAATAACTAAGTTTTGAAGTACAAAGATATGCACACAATGAACAAATTGGATCGAATATCAACTTTCATATATATGTTCAAATATATAATAATTGTGTACATATACAAAAATAGCATAAATGCCAAGTTAATAATAGAGTTACAAAAATGTGGCATGTGCCATGTCAAGATCGATATATACAATATAAATATCGAATATATACATAAATTGGTCCTTCAATGACCACAACTAGAACTATGTCTCTATCAATATCTATGCCTATGGCGGATCATCAAAATCAAGCCTCTTCGAAGTAGTACATGGATTTGTAGGTGGCTGCACAACAATAATTCAAATGTCGAATCAGATATCTTTTGTCAAAAAATAGATTAGAGCTCTCAAAATAACTAAATAGTGAACTGTAATTTATTTGCAATTGAATTGTTGATTACCTCATGTCTTTCTTCTGCTCTTGGGCTATGTAGTAAAGCTGATGGACCCCTTCTTAGACGATTAGAAATCCTAAAAAAGTGGAAAGGTAAAGGATCCATGGGAAGTCGTGGAGGGGTCTGTAACAACTAAAAATAAATTAATGCAAGTTAATAACATATATGTCGAGAAACACCAAAAAAAAAAAACATCCATGGACTAAAAAAAAGTGTATACCAGAGCCTCAGATGGTTCTCCTGTACTCGTAGGAGGCATAGTCACTGATGAAGCAGTTACGATCATTTCCTGTATGGTAAATGCTAAGAGATGTTATAGTCATAGAGGAAGGAATGAGGGATTTCAAATAAACAAGAATGCAATCCAATAGGAGTTAACAAGAGGGTTTCAACTAAAAAGATAAACATACCTCTTCCTTTTGTTTTGCTAGACCCCCTATTCGACAAACGAGACTCCTGACAAAATGAAATGTTAGAGGATCTATGGGAAGTCATGGAGGGGGATATAATAGGTAAAAGATAATTAATACAAGTTAATAACCCAAAGTTGTTGCCAAACACTAAAAAACTAAAAATGCATGTACACTTATATCTAAATGCATATGTTTAACATAAATAGAAAAAATGTGTACCAGGGCCTCAGATGGTTCCCTATACTCTTAGGAGGCATCGTCGTTGATGAAGCAAATATGACCATTTGTTGTATGTAAAATGATAACAAATTTTATAGTCATAGAGGAAGGACTTAGAGCTTTCGAACGAACAAGAATGCAATTCAAGAAGAGTTGAGAAGAGGATTTCAACTGAGAATGGGAGAAGAAAGTGAAGATGAAAATGTTACCTCTTCCCTCTCACGAACCTCTGTGACATCAGGTGCATTCATTAATTTTGTAAACCCCAATTGTTTCTGTATATATTACAGACAAAAGAGACTTTAAATGAATCTAAATGTACATGTTTAATCATAATTTATTTCAATAAATATACATTAGTGAGTTACTAAATATTAACAAAAATATTTTGAAATCAAGGTATTATTCTATTTTAACATATTAAAAATCTTTACCTCTGGTGTCGAAGCTACCCGTGCACATAGAGTAGAACGAACACTACGTGGTGTACTCACACCACCTGCTGCACCCTGCAATGCATATTATTCATATACCAATTTGAATTGTTCTATAAATAAAAATTTATTTACATTTATAAGATTTATTTGATTAATAAATAACATGTCATAAATACACCTGCATCTACTCTCCACCAGAAAACACCATGGTCATTAGGTGATTGGTGAGGGCCACATCCTCTGTAGTGGAAGCATGACATCTACTCCTGTAATGTGCATATGAATGGGATGTGGAACCATCCTCATTCGTGTCAGTATCTACCCCAGAACATATATTCTGATAGCTGGCACACATATAATCAATGGGTTGGGCTGAGCCAAATGGTGCATTTGATGATGAGAGAGGTGATGCACATGCTGCTCCATCCTCTGGTCTGACTAACTATGTGCCATGTTGAACAATGACACCAGTCAATGATGTAGCCGCCTGAAGAGTCTGTAATTTCATAGACTCCTTTAAGGCTACTAAGACCGTGATGTGAGCCATGGGTTTAGGAGCTAAAACAATCCTATGTTGGGGGTCGACCACCCTCTGAGTCCCAGGTCTATCCATGGGTTTAGGAGCTAAATAAATCCTATGTTGGGGGTCGACCACCCTCTAAGCCCTAGGTCTATCCTGCGTAGAGCCTCTCCCTCTACCCTGGAACTGTCGCATGTCAAAGTAATTCAGCTTTAAGTTGAGGATAAACTCACAACATAACTTTCTCAGTAAATATAGAGGCACCTTATAATTATTACAAGGTGGTTAGTCAAAGACCATATATCACCTATCCCAAAAAATATTTTTCATCCCAGCGTGGTTACACCAATGTATGAGAAACCTCTTCGAATCATTAAGTAGGGTCTGATTAGTTTTAGGCTCCATGAAAAGAGCACATATGTGATATTTACTGATGGATTTTCTTTTCACCTTATCATATGACAACCCATTAGCATAAAATGCATGACATTTATCCCTATATGTGCTCCATTTCGTAACCTGTCTAGATACCTCCCTAGCATTATTGGCCATTGATTCTAGGGTTGTGGCGAGGGATGAGTGGTGCTCATGAGTAGAGGGCCTCAACCTATTCACTATGCTATAAATTTGAGTAGTATTTTGTGTGAGGCGATTTATAAGATCCTCATGTGTGGTATGTACAGGTTCTACTAGGGGACACAAAGGGTTTTGGGGTGGTAGTTGGTGTTGAGGAGCAACATTTTTTGGGTTTTCTTTTTGCGAGGGAACATTTTGAGGATTTCTTGTTCTTCAAGTGCAACATTTTGAAGGTTTGGTTGTGGTGGTATGTCATGAAGAGATTGTTGTTGTTTGTTTTGTCGTCAGGCATTATTTTGAGAATATGACATGATTTAAAAAAAAAAACTTAAATCAATTGAAAAACCCTATTCCAATTCAATTTCAAATAAAAAATAATAAAAACTAAATTATTACCTGTTCAACGATGTGACACTTTTAGAAATTGGTGTAAATTCTAAAAAATTGAAAACAAGATGGAACATGATCGGGTTATGTCAATTTTGGCAAAATAGAAGTCATTGTTCAATGTTTTTGGTCATTGGAAATGAGTGTGGCCCGCGACCAAACTCAAACAAATACTTTTACAAACCCTGTATGGGTTATGAAGAAAAAAAAAAGTGCATTTAGTTCTTCAAAACCCAATCGGCTTTTGAAGAACTTTAGGCTCGGTTTTACCAAACAGTAAACCAGTCAGGTTATTTGAAATTTTAAATAACCCGATCGGGTTACAAGGAATTTTGGTTTTTTTGGGGTGTGGCCACTTTTATGTCTAACAACTTCGTGTATATACCCCATTTCATGTTGCACTTGATTTCCATTTATGTCGGATTTCTACAATGGCTTCAATGAATCTAGTTTTCTATAATTTTGTATTTGTTTATTTGATTATTGAGGAGCCTTACACCATTCACCGTATGTCCAAGTACCACTTGCAGTTGAAATAAATGCATGAATATGTGAAAGGATGTGTGGGAGAATGAGCAATTGAAAGCACATAAAGTTTATAGTTTATTTTTACATAGTAGGCACCAATAGATGTGCGCATATGTACGTAAATAAAATATATTATAAGTTTTGGACCACTTGTACGTGGTGGAATTTGTAAACATCAAAGTATCTTTATGAATAAATATTTATCTAAATTTGTACAACTTGGAGTATATTAAAAATAGAAATTTACTCATAGTTATTTATTTCTATTGTTCAACTTTACATAATATAGTAGATGACCATTGATGACTATTGATGTATGATGCAATTATTTATTGGGCTATTTGTTTAGTAGTTGTTGACTAAAATATGAAAGTTTATTAAGAGGTTAGATACATATAAAGTGCAATTATTTCTATTGTTCAACTTT